>ML831978.1:58305-86521 GCA_009831015.1 Picea engelmannii | reverse complement strand
AAGAAAAAGATGTAGATGTGTCTCTTTCTCAACGAAATGTGTTAGATGCTTTCTAAGACCGATCATGTGCATGGAGGCACCACTGTTAATTAGCCAAGTATTTTCATTGATGGGAACCATACCTGAGAGTGATGAGATGTTGATGTCTTCATTTATTTGAGGTCTTTTCTTCTTGGAATTGAGCTTTCTTGAATCATTAGGCTTTCCTCCCATCATGATTTTGCTCATATTCACAAACCCTTATCAACTAGGCTAGAAAACCTAACAGCTAGGATATGCTAGCACTTTTAGTTTTTGTTGGGATTATGACTACCAAAAATAAGACTTGATAAATATGATAGCCCTAGTAAGCTGAAGAGCTTCTTCAAGGAGTTGCAGAAATCCAATTCTGAATTTTTCTGCAGAAATTGGCGAAACCCTAGAAACCATAGGGCCAAAAAAATCAAAATGCTCAGAAATTCAATCTGAGACTTGTCGGAGGTGCGCTAAAGGAGGCTGTACACTTCTATGTCCTTTTTATCCCCAAAATCCAAGTTTGAAGTGCTGAAAACGCTCAGAAGAGTAGGCCATATAGAATTTTTGGAAACCCTAGGAGGGCCATACGCTTTTTGCAGAAGTGAGAGGGAATGGATGGAAAGTGTTTGTGCAATGGGATCTTCAAGACCTATGATATGATACCATGTTTATTTTTCAATAATATAGGTTAATCATGTAGTTCATTTCAGTTTTTCATTTGTCTTAACCATTTGCAACAACCAATATCACAAGAAGAAACACCATGAACAAGAACACAAGAAGTATCCTGGGAAACCCTTCTCAACAAGGGAAGAAAAACCAGACAAATCCTTTGCTATATTCTTCAAGAGAAATACCTTCACCACCAATAATACTTACCACACAAGAGGGTTCTCAAACCCTAGAAGACTAATGCCCAAGAGAGGTGCACACTTTTTCCCAAGAAGATGTACTTGCTGAAATTTCCAAACTTGTGTGAAGGATATGATTCCACAAGGGGGAATCTTCCTTTAATTATATTAGACTTGTCCTATAAACATAAGTGTCTATTGGAACAAAAAATCCGACCTCTCTAAGTCACATTATAATTAATATTAACCAGATTAATTATATTTTACATTTATTACTGATCACATTAAGGTGGGGCCGACTTGTTTCCTTTACATTACAATTAGGGTTATAGGTAGGTCAGACTCTTGAAAAATATAGAAAGGTATATGATACACCTACTAGTTCTCAACCACTAGGGGCACATCCATAAGGATGTCCATATCTTTGGCTCACTGCATTATACAGAAGAACCGGTTCTTCACATGTTCACCTGTGCTTGTCCACATGCATGTCCTTCTTTCCCACTGCATCACATAGGAGAGTCATCTGGAGTTTCTCGTCAACTGTTCTGCTTAGAGGAGGCTGATACATCATCTTCATGTTTGTTCTCATGATGATGCACTCAACACTTTGTGATTTCACACGTTCACCTTGTGCTCAACCACAGGCATGTCCAACTCAACAGATCACCTTTCCTAAAGGATAATCATCTGGATTTCTTCTCAACTCTCTGAATGGAGGAGGTCATCTCTAGATTCCAACTCTATCTTAGATAGGAACCATGTACCCTTCTTAGTGGATTTCTCTCAGGTTTTTAAGCTGGAGAAAGTCTCACATAGCTACAATGATCCACATCTCATAGGTTTGTAAGTTGGAGAATGTCTCACATAGCTACAATCATCAACACTCCCTCTTATCTAGGGAGGCATTTTCCATCAGGCCAAGTCTCTCACAGAAATAATTGAACTTTGTCTTGGCAAGTGTTTTGGTGAATATATCTGCAATATGTTCATGAGTAGAAATATACTGCACATGAATTCTCTTCCTCTCCACCATGTCTCTGATATAGTTATACTTGATTTCAATGTGTTTCTATTTGTCATGAAACACCAGGTTCTTGGAGATATTTACACAGCTCTGGTTATCACAATGAATAGTATTAGGATCCATCTCATGATTGAATAAGTTAGTCAAAAGTTTGCGGAGCCATACTGCTTCATGAACTGCCACACTCAGTGCAGTGTGCTCTGCCTTTGTGGTGCTTAAATCCAGAGCGCTTTGTTTTCTGCTACACCAGGAAACCATGGTTGATCCTAAGGTGAATCAACAACTGGAGGTTCTCTTTCTATCTACTTCACTTCCTACCCAATCTGCATCGGCATATTCTTGTAGGATCAAGTCCAAATTGGATGCATATCTCATGCCATAACCAATTGTGACTCATAAGTATCTCCATACATGTTTTGCAACTATCCAATGTGTATGTTTCGGTTAGGTCATAAAATGGCTAAGCACATTTACTGCATAAAAAATGTCTGGTCTAGTGTTAACTAGATACATCAGAGATCCGATCATATTTTGGCATAGGTGTGGATCTACATCTCCTGAATCAATATCACTCATTTTCTTTAAGTCCATTACCATTGGAGTAGGCATGGATTTTCATTCTGTCATACTGAACTTTTTCAGTATCTCCATAGTATATTTTCCTTGACTTAAGAAAATCTCATCTGTTCTCTGCCATACTTCTAGTCCCAAGAAATAATGCATCGAGCCCAAATCCTTCATTTCAAATTTGACAGTCAGTGCTTGTTTTCATTCAACAATGAGTCTCTCTAAACCGATGAGGAAAATATCATCCACATATAAGACCAAAATCAAACACTCATTGCCATCAATGCAATAATACAAGTTTGGATCAACAATAATTTTATTGAATCCCAAACTCATCATAAATCCATCCATTTTCTCATACCAAGCACATGGTTCTTGTTTTAGACCATATAGGTCTTTCTTCAACCTGCATACATGATATTTTTCGTTGTGTACAATGAAACCTTCTAGCTACTAACTATAAACTTCTTCCTCAATTTCACCATTAAGAAAATATGTCTTTACATCCATCTGATGTAGCTTCCAACCCATGGAAGCAACTAGCGCAATGATATATCGAATGGAGGTATATCTGGGTACTGGTGCAAAAGTCTCGTCATAGTCAATTCCCTCTATTTGTGAAAAACCTATGGCCACAGATATTTCTTTGTATTTTTCAATACTTCCATCAACAACATGCTTGATTTTGTAAATCCATTTGGAAGTCACTACGGACTTTCCCTCTGGTCTTTGAACAACATCCCATACATCATTTTTTAATATAGATTGATATTCTTTAGTCATGACATCTTGTCATACTTGTTCACCTGAATCTTCTCCATGACAAGATGGCTTTGAGTCAATAATGTGAGTCATGGCTGAAAGGTATCTTGAGAATCTCTTTGGTGTATTGCTTTCTTTGGTTGTTCCTTGTGGGGCTTTATGCCCTTCTTCTTCTTGTAGAGTTTGTCGGGCCCAAGAAGGCATTTTATGTCCAACTGTAATGTCTCTGGGTATGTTTCTTGGAGTAACTGAATCTTCTGCTAAAACTGGATCAACTAGAGCTATTGGTTCATCTGGAATAATATTTGTCTCCCTCTGAACTGTCGAAGGGGGAGAAGGTATTGTTTCACTATCAATTTCCATATGAGCTTCTCTAGATTTTTGGAAGGCTAATTCTTCTTCAAAAGTAACATCTCTTCTTACTTCAATTTGTCTTTGACCTAGAATGTATATTCAATATGTTGTTGAGGATTCACTTTATCCTACAAGTGTACCCTTTCTTCCTAAAGGTTTTAGTTTGGATCTCTTTTCTTTTGATACATGAAGATGTACTGGACATCCAAATATTCTGAACTGTACAATCTCAGGCTTCACTTTGGTGAATGCTTCTTCTGGAGTAATTTTCTTTAGGATCTGATGAGGAATTTAGTTTTGAACATATACTGCTGTCATACATGCTTCTGCCCATAGATTCATAGGTAGACTCTGATCATGTATCATTACTTTAGTTGCCTCAATGATAGTTCTATTTTTCCTTTCAACAACCCAATTTTGTTGAGGGTTGTAGGGAAATGTGAACTCCCTCTTGATTCCTGTTTCAGTACAACAACCGTTGAATTGTTTTGAGGTGTATTCTCGTCCATTATCTTATCTTGATATTTTGATTTTTCTTCCAGTTTGGTTCCCAATCTAAGCTTTGAATTATTGAAATTTTGCAAGGACTCCATCCTTTTTCTTTAGAAAGTAAATCCAATTTTTTCTAGAATGATCATCTATGAAGAGTACATAGTACATGTACCCATTTAGAGTTGCACCAATCATTGGCCCACATATGTTTGAATGTATGAAGTCCAATATTTCCTTGGATCTATTGTCACTGCTTGGAAATGATCCTTTAACATTTTTTCCAAGGGCACAACCTTTGCAAATACCTTTATTATGAATTTGTATCTCTGGTAGACTTGTTATCATTTTTCATAGAGCTGGAAGAGCTCTATAATGAATGGGAGAAAGTATTCTATGCCATAACTCACTCAAGTTGATAGTGTCATGTAATCAGGTTTGGACTGCTTTGATGGTCAATTTATACAACATGCTTTCTCGGACACCAATTACTTTGAACGAGATTATATGAGAGTCTTTGTGCCATGCAAGAACTCTTCCTTCTGAGAAAGCAATTTTGTAGGCTTTGTCTTCTAAGCCCGAAATAGAGACAAGGTTTCTCTTCATTTCAGGTACATATAGTACTTCATCTAATTTAATCTTCATATCTAAATCTAGTTGGAAGGTAGAAGTTCCAACTCCTCTTATATTATATCTAGCATCATCTCCAAGAACAACATGTAGATGTGTCTCTTTCTCAACGAAATGTGTTAGATGCTTTCTAAGACCTGTCATGTGCCCGGAGGCACCACTGTCAATTATCCAAGTATTTTCATTGATGGGAACCATACATGAGAGTGCTAAGATGTTGATGTCTTCATTTCTTTGAGGTCTTGTCTTCCTGGAACTGAGCTTTCTTGCATCATTAATCTTTCCTCCCATCATGATTTTTCTCATCTTCACAAACCCTTGTCAACTAGGCTAGAAAACATAACATCTAGGCTAGACTAGCACTTTTAGGTTTTGTTGGGCTTATGAATTCCAACAATAAGCCTTGATAATTATGATATCCATATTAAGATGAAGAGCTTCTTCAAGGAGTTGGAGAAATACAATTCTGAATTTTTCTGCAGAAATTGGTGAAACCCTAGAAACCCTAGGGCCAAAAAAATCAAAATGCTTGGAAATGCAATCCAAGACTTGCTAGAGGTGTGTTAAAGGAGTCCATACACTTCTATTTCCTTTTTATTCCCAACTTCCAAGTTTTAAGTGCTGAAAACCCTCAAAAGATTAGGCTGTACGAAATTTCTGGAAAACCTAGGAGAGTTGTATGGTTTCTGCAGAAGTGAGAGGGAATGGCTGGAAAGTGTTTGTGCAATGGGATCTTCAAGACCTATGCTATGATACCATGTTGATTTTTCAATAAGATAGGTTAAGAATGTAGTTAATTTCAATTTTTCATTTGTCTTAACCATTTGCAACAACCAAGATCACAAGAAGAAACACCATGCACAAGAACACAAGAATTATCCTGGGAAACCCTTATCAACAAGGGAAGAAAACCCAGCCAAATCCTTTGCTATATTCTTCAAGAGAAATACTTTCACCACCAATAATAATTAACATACAAGAGGGTGCTCAAACCCTAGAATACTAGCACCCAAGAGAGGTGCACACTTTTTCCTAGGAAGATGTACTTGCTGAAATTTCCAAACTTGTGTGAAGGATATGATTCCATAATGGGAAATTTTCCTTTAGTTATATTATACTTGTTCTATAAACATAAGCGTGCTCAGCCACAGGAACGTCCAGCTTAGTAGATCACCTTTCCAGCAGGATAATCATTTGGAGTTCTTATCAACTCTGTGAATGGAGGAGGTCATCTCTACGTTCCAACTATGTCTCAGATAAGAACCATGTACCCTTCTTAGGAGATTTCTCCTAGGTTTGTAAGCTGGAGAAAGTCTCACATAGCTGAAATGATCCACATATCATAGGTTTGTAAGCTAGAGAATGTTTCACATAGATGCAATCATCAACAAATGAGAAGGTATTGTTGTGGGATTCAACTCATGCTGATAGAGGAAGGCATTCAAAGTTTCAAAAATTATGGCTTGGTCCTTTTAAGATCACTTTTGTCCTAGGTGCAAATACTTACATTCTAAAGGACTTACAAGAGCGATTGTTTTCCTACAACACTAATGGTTCCCACCTAAAACATTACGTGGAATCAACTTAAAGAATTAATGCTGTTTGGATTTTTTTTGTATTATAGTAGTTTTCATGTCTTTTTTACATTAGTAGTTTTCATTTCTGCTATTTCATTTTCTGTCATTTCATTTCTGCTTTTACATTTCTAGTTTTAATTTCTACTATTTCATTTTCTTTCAGTTCATTTCTTCTTATTTCAATTTTGCTGTTTCATTTCTGCTATGGCATTTCTTGATTTTTGTTCTTTTTGACTTCATTTCTTGTCAAAATAAAATGTTGGCTTAGTTTTTCCACAACAATGCTTCTGCAAAGTATTGCTAATCAATAACAATCAAGATTACATAGCTGTCATGATGTTTCCCTTGAAGGCATCATTGAAATTGTTATCTGCTTCCACTGCTGTTTTATGAGATAGTTGGTTTTATCCCTCTTTTGCTTTCCCCGTCTTCATCCATTTCGAGATTCAAAAGAGAAAGTTCAGAAAATTTTTCTCCTTGGAGTCAAGAATTTTTTTTAGTTGAATGATTATGCTTACAGGGATAAACCTCCTCATCCTTAACACTTTCTATGAGTTATTCCCAAATTCCCGGTTATTTTTCCATTAAATCCATTCACTTCCCCCTGTTGCATAATCATTCTGATCTATATCTTCTTGATCTGATGTTACTTGCTCTACGAAACAATATATTATGAGTTCTCAATCTATTGAAAACATATTTCCCTGTGGAGTCACCAGTTTGTTGACAATTAAAATTTAAACGATGAATTCTTCCCGCAAAGTATTGCTAAAGCGCTATTATTTAACTATGCTAATAATACAATACTAGTAGGTGGGACCCCATTGTAGACTAGAGGCACAAGGATAGACATATTACACATGTTTTTCTGCTGTTTTTGATGCTTCCTATATAGTCCTACATTTTTGACATGTAGTCTTGGTTTCATTTGGCGTAATGATAGGTGGATAATTCATTATTGTGGAATGCTTTTGCGACACAAAACAATTTTATGATTATGAGGAGAATATTATTTACAATTGCTATGATTTTACCTTGCCACTAATCCTTATGATCGATTACATAGACACATAGATGAAAGATATATTTTAATGGTAGCATGAATAAAAGAAAGAAAAAATATTATGAAAAGATCGTAAAGTGTAAC
The DNA here is from genome assembly GCA_009831015.1 of Picea engelmannii. Lineage (NCBI taxonomy): Eukaryota > Viridiplantae > Streptophyta > Pinopsida > Pinales > Pinaceae > Picea > Picea engelmannii. Next base: position 79,102 of record ML831978.1, on the reverse strand, counting down.
AAAAGGAAATAAGTTATATATTTGAGCTATAATAAAATACTATATGCAAGTTTGAATGGAAAAGTTAAGGGATATTAGTGTTAGTCCTAACGATTATGCTATTTGTTTGGTTAATGGACTATGCGAATTAGATTTAAATGGAGGTGCATATAGCATTGTAAATATGATTATGGCATGGCGTTATGGCAAGGGTTAACATGTAAACTATATTGGGTGGCGCACTATGCAATGGATATTGTTTCAGATTTCATGATGGTTTGGCATTGAATACACATTCGTTATATGGTTTAATTGTTGGTGAATGTAATTATTATTGGGATGTATTGTACTTTGAATTGAATGGGCCAAATGATGGAAGCAACGCACATTTACTACATGTCACTCCATACTTCCCCTATCTCCCGTCACCCTAGCATTGTTCCATTGTTTCATTTTTTGCTCTGTTGGTTGTGAAGCTATGCTTTTTCAGGGTTTTGGAAGAGAGGCTCGTCCAAATCACCATTTAAGTGTTTTTCCATATGTATGATTCTTTTTCTCTCCATCCATGATGTATTCTCTGTTGTATGAACCAAATTATGGCTCAGTGATGCTTGAATTCTGTGTGTTCTTGAGAATATCGACTGTGTAACTATGTGTTATGGCTCTCTATGGTGACTGTAAATTGTTAGAAATTATAATCAGAGCAATGGGTGTTATTGAGTTACGCATTGGTGGTTGCTCGGTTAGTATGAATTTTATGACGAGTCTCTGTGGAATAATAATAAAGGTGGAACCATATGGCTCTGGGTTGATGATTAAGGTGTTTTTATTTTTATTTATTTTTTATTTTTTTCTGTGTATCACTGTCCATTAACTTATTTCCTCTCAGTCATTGTGGTAACCCTCATCTAGTTGTATATAATTTGTCAACATTCGCTATGTTATTTTCTTCAAACCAAGAGGGTGTCAATAACCACTCTTATTGTCTTTTCACTGGAAATGTCCCAAAGTCTGGTCTTTCTTGGTCACCCAAATATTAACACAATCCTGTGTGGGTTTTTGATTGATACAAGGTTTATCTTGACACTCTGTCAAAGGGATGCGTGTGTCTTCATTGTCGTTTCTTTCAAAAGTTATTAATCTCCTGGGTGATTGGGAGGAGATATTGTCTCGTTGTGTTTGAACATCCACTTCTGTTAAGTTAACCCTCACCTCTTCTTTGCAAGTGTTAAATGCACCATGTGCACTGGGTTGTTTTACTCTGACTGTCTTTGCTCTCTTTGGGTGTTGACCATTAGTTCCATCCAGGACTTGAAGTAATAAGTAAGACTGTGTGGCTCACTGCTATGTCTTTTTCGAAAGGTATTTTTTCATGTGGTTGATATAAGTCCGGGAATACTGTCAACGCTCTGTGTTTTTGTTTAAAATATGAACTAGCTCCTATTGCCTCCCTGCATTTGATTTTGACAGAGCCCGATTTAGAATTCAACTTGTCTTTTCTCTCCTCGGGAACCTTCTGGGGTTGTCAAGTATTGGTTATCAGTTAAGTAAATGATTATGGAAGTCTTTAAGACATATGCTCTCTTGTTGAGTCTTTGTCCCATCCTTGTATGACAAAATTGTTTGAATAATAATGAAACAGACAGTTTCACACGGTTGGGGACTGTCTTCCTATTCCTTATGGTTTCTCTCACTATGTTTTATCCAGTGTGGTCTTGATTGCAAATGAAAACACCTGTGTGGTTTTTGCTAAGACCGATCAGGGTTCTGACAAGTTTAAAAATGATGCTTGTGTGTAGTTTGGTTATGTTCACTTCATATATTATATTGGAACCATCGTACAGATTACCAACAATTTTAAAAGAAAGTTATACCCACAGAGATAAGGCTCGGGGTTTATGTTTTGGTTGATTGCTGTTTCATTTCAATATTTTGTATGATGAAGATCGTGTATAATCGACAAGCCTTGAAGTCTGTTCACGTTTTGAAAAGAGACCTATGCACATTTTAATTGGGCTCGATTGTTGATTGGTAAACAATGGATGTTGATTATTATCATGGGGTATTATGGATTATCAGGGATAGATGTGAAGCATATTGCTATGCATTTGTTTGATTATTTTTAAAAGAAAAAAAAAAGAAAGAAAGAAGGGATCAACGTTTTATTAAACATGACTGTTGAATGGGAAGGTTTTTTTTTGTAAGTTATGATTGCACAAACTGTTATGAATTAAGGAATTCTAGGAAATTTAATTATTGGAAAAGAAAGCATTTTGGTATAAAATTGAGAAACAATGGATGTTGGTGCTTTTTGGATTGAGTTTAATACAAAGTTATGATTATTGATTATTTAATTTTTTTATGAACAATATCCATTAAATACCCTGTCATTTTCTCACTTTTTTGTTCATTACGAATCCCCTCACAATCCCAGATTCACTTTGCATGCCCTGTTCTTAAAATTAAATAGAAACTATGTATTACAATAATTAAAAGATAACACAGAGATGGATCACAGTTGATATGATTTTGTTACTGTGATATAGTCGATTGTTTAATGATTTGTTGTGTAGTAATCATGCTCTTACTCCCTTTCATTTTATCACTTTTCCACTCAATACAACCCCCTCAGATATCCCAGAACCCTTATTCATCCCCTGCTCATTGATAATTATTAAATGAATTTTATGGATTGGATTGCATGGGTATGATGTGATTGCTGAGCCAAACTTTGTTTCATATTAAGATATGTCATGTATGGCTTGTTAAAGAAGATAGTTTCTAATAAACACTGCATACAGGATGAGATTCTGTAGCAGAGGAATCCGTGTCTGAAATAACAGGGGTGGAGGGAATTGGAATAGAGGGCTTAGAAGGCCAATATTCTTGATACATTTTGATGCAGATCCGCAAGAGTTAAACAAACTCTTCCAAGCTGGATTTTTCAATTGGATTGGACAAGGGGTAGTCCAACCTAGGCTAGAAAGGCCTCCCTTACAACCCCATCATGTCCCTGGTATCCTTGTCCCCCCTCATGTTTCATGCAACCTGAAGTCCCTAAGAATGATAGATGGCATGAGATTGTTCACCCAACAGTCTCCCAATATCATTTCAGGCCCAATTTGTCTCTACCTACTCATCCTCCACCGATTAACCCAAATGTCCAAATTTCCCCTGCACACTCACCTATACAATCCTCCCACATAAGAAAAAGACTCAAAACCGAATCCCACCACATGCATGACAAAGAAAAAGTTGATGCTTCCCCCTCCTCTCCCTCAAGTTATTCAACCAAATCTGTTTCATCCCACATGCACTTGAGAGATGACTATTCTCATGTCATCAGTGAGATCAAGCCTAAAGGCTCCACACAACCTAAGGACAATTCAGGAAGGTCAAAGAGAGACAACAACAACAAAGGGGAAATTGCCTCCTAAAGTGGCAAATATGGTTTTTGAGTATATTTTATTATTGATTTGTTGAGAACAATTGACTGCTGAAGTTTTGGACATAATATTATTTTCAAATATTTTGGATATTATATGTTTGGATATGGTTTAAAATATCATTGATATTTAATTTTCAAATTATGAGAATGATGATGGGAGCCACACGAAGGGATGTGTTTGATTGATTGACTAGTTATGTTTATTTTTCTTAATAAATTAAAGGGAGTCACAAGGGGTCCCACCTACTAGTTATTATTTATTAAAAGACACTTATCATTATTATTATATTAATTCTTCCCCTAACTAACAGTTAGTTGATTTTTTGCTAACTTAACTAAAATAAGTAGTTGAACTACTTTAACTAATTTGGGATGCATAAAAACAAAATGAGAAGGAAGAACAAGGGGGGAATAGAAGGAGAAAGCATACTAAGGTTTTCTCTTGATTTTTATTGAGATAGTTCATTTTTCATTCATTCTTCAATTCATTAAAAGCCTAATTCTCTTTTATGACATCAGGGTCCTATTGTATACAAAAAGATTCAAAGCTGGATTACATCATTCAAACACTTGTTTTTAGAGGTGTTGATCTATCTTTGATAGTCTATGTAGACTTGTATTTTTATGAATTAAATTTCACGAGTGATAAAGGATATTGTGCAGAGTCGAGTGGGAAACAATCTGTGGCAAGCTGATGCAACTTTTTAAGTTCAATTTTTTACTTTTTGTCAGAAGTCCTTTTGTATGGTTTTCATCGGGGACATCTAAGTTTGACTTTGGTCCAAACTCCCTCAGGGATTTTTGTAAAGAGAACGATTCTTTTGATTTCTTGGAATGAAATAAACGATTTCTATCTTGTCTCATCTACGTTAATATGTGACTTGGTATTTTTTTCTTTTGTCTGCACATTTAATTTTGCATTTGTTATATTCAGAAAATTATATAAAAATGTTGAATTTTGCAGTAATCTTTTATTTAAAAAAATCAACCTAAGCCCTTGTAACTAATGCCTGTGGATTGGGAAGCAATTTTTGAGGCTATAAACATAGGGTGATATTCCCATCTATATTGCCTTAGCCAAGCAATATATGAAAATGATTGAGTAATATTATCTCATATATTTTCCTCAACAGTGTTGATGTTGTATTAGGGTTCCAATGGTTAGAATCATTGGGAACAATAACCCTTAATTTTCAAGATCTTTTCAGGATATTTTCCTCAGATGGCAAGGAAATTGAGCTTAGAGGTATGTAAGGGAATCCCTATGTAATACACCTAGGAAGGTAATATGGTAGGTACCCAATGAGAATGGGGGTTATGTATTATAAGTGGAGTCCATTCAACATAAGGTGGACTATGTCCACCATAGTATTAAATAAGGCCCACTATGGTAGTTGGATAGAATAAAAGGGTAGTTAGAAATAATAAATGGGGTTTCTAGAATATACTTACTATAGAATGTTCCTATGAGATAGAGAATGCTATAAAAGGATATGTAAGCAACATGATTGATGTGGTGAAGAATATTGTGAATGTACAAGCAAGTATTGCTTAAGGAGTTTTATCCTTCTGTAAGGATTAATATATGGTGTTACCCTACCTCAAGGGTTTTCTCTACATTTCTTGTGTTCATTGTTATGGTGAATGGTTTTGGTGTTTATTATTGTTATTTTCTAAGTATATTTGCAGATCTGGAATAGATATATATCATTTGGTATCAAATCTCTTTCCTTGGGAAAGAAGAGAAGAATTTTTGGGTTGTTTTTGCATAATTCGTTTTAAGAAAAAGGGGGCGACACACTTAAGGCTGAGATTTGAGACTTTTTTCTCACAACTTTTAGAAAGTAATTGGACATTAGAATTTGTCTTGGAAAAATACCCATTTTCAAAAAACAAATCAACCAAAATGGAGTCTTGGAAGTAAAGTTATGAGCATTTTAAATTCAATAGTTTTCAGGGTTTTTCTGGAAAAAGATGCAATTTTCTATAGTAATTTATTTTTAAACCCTATTTTGTGTTGAATATTTATTCCAAGAAAGATGTCTTTTACTGGAAAAAAGGATGTCCCTACTATTGAGAAATATCTACAACATTGGAAGTCATCACGACCATGGATGTGGAAATTTTCTCTACATGCTTATTTCAGAGAGGATGTTTTAATATGGTGGCAATCATTTGACTATAAGGAATGGCTATCACTTTCTGAGGAAGCCATTGAAAAATTGCTCTTAGAAAAGTGGTATCATAAGAAGATTAAGGATAAATAATGCACCAATTGTTTATTTATAGATGGCAAATCTATATTACAGGTTCATGGTTGTATTCATAAAGAAAATGTCATTGGTTCTATTAACCCTAGTTGCATGCATAATTTTATCAATATTTAGTTGGTTAATAGATTGCAAGTTCCTGCAAATAATATTCAAGGCACACATGTTAAGGGTGAAAATGTTAAAATTTTCAAATATTTGAAGCTCAGTATGGATAAATATGTGTTGCATTTAGATTTTTATGCTATAGATATGGATGGGGTGGATATTGTTTTGGGATACCATTGGATGGCCACCATTGGTACAATTAATATTAATGTGGAAAAGAAGCTTTTGAAACTTTGGTACAAGACAAATATGGTTACATTGCTAGATGTGGCTCTTAGTAAGAAAGCAGGGCCTATGGGGGAAATAACAAAAGTTATTCAAGAGTCTGAAGTAGAATCAGAGACAGAGTCTACAACAGGAGATGCAGTGAAGCCACAAGAAGGGCACAATAAGTTAGATGGGCTCCTGACATCAAGAAAATAAGTTATTGTAGAGTTTGAAGTTGAATCCGAGGCAGAGTCTACAAAAGGAGATAAATCAACGCCACATGAAGACAACAATAAATAAGCTAAGGAGGTTATTGACTCTAAGGCACAAGGGGTTGTAGATTTGAAGACAAAGGAACCAATTCCTACATTCATGGTATATCACCATCCACATCATATCAAGAAACATCAACAATCAAGTCAAGTGCGCGAGCATCCACACACTTATGCACCAGCGGGGAACCAGAAAGACAACCAAGCAAATGGTGCATGGAGGCCTACCAACACTATAGGGAGACCAAGTCTAGGGAAACATTGACGCGATGCAGGGCAAGCTCAGGGTGGAAATAAAATAATTGTACATCATGTTTGGTTTCAATTAGGATGGATGGATGGATGGTCGTACTTGGTACCAGTTGGCTACAATTCTCAGTCGATCATATCGTATGGTCTCTTCTCATGTTTCGGGGATGAAACATGCTTAAGGGGGGTGTAATGTAATATACCTAGGGAGGTAATATGGGAGGTACCCAATGAGAATGGGGGTTATGCATTATTAGTGGATGCCATTCAATGTAAGGGGGACTAGGTGCACCATGGTATTAAATAAGTCCCACTATGGTAGTTGGATAGAATAAATGGGTAGTTAGAAATAATAAATTGGATTTCTAGAAGATACTTACTCTAGAATGTTACTAGAAGATAGGTAATGCTACACAAGGATATGTAAGCAATGTTATTGACATGGTGAAGAATATTTTGAATTTACAATCAATTATTGTTTGAGGAATTTTATCCTTACGTAAGGATTAATATATGGTGTTACCCTACCTCAAGAGTTTTCTCTACATTTATTGTGTTCATTGTTATTGTGAATGGTTTTGGTGTTTATTCTTGTTATTGTCTAAGTATATTTGCAGATCCGATATAGATATATATCACCCTCCAAGGTGATAAGCTCTAATAACATGACAAAATTACTCAAAAAGGGACTCCATGGTGTAATAATTGCACAATTGTGCTCACTTGATGTTCAAATATCTATATCCTATGCTCCATTAGATCTCAAAATAATTATGAACAATCATTCCAAGGTATTTGGTAAAATGCCTAAGGGTATTCCACCTGATAGAGATCATGACCATGCTATTCATTTACAATAAGGAAGTGTACCACCGAACATTAGGCCTTACAGGTATCCATATGCACACAATAGTGACATTGAGTGTATGTTCCAAGAAATGTTGGAGGTTGACATCATTCAACTTATCCAAAGTTCTTTCTCTTCACCAACGATGATGGTTACAAAAAATGATGGTTCATGGCAGATTTGTCCAAATTATAGACAAATCAACAAAATCACCATCAAAGACAAGTTTCCTATTCCTATCATTGATGAATTATTGGATGAATTGCATGGAGCAATTTTCTTTACTAAGTTGGAACTTTGTTCAGGATATCATCAAATTAGAATGAGTTAGGAAGACATTACCAAAACAACTTTTAGAACACATGAAGGTCATTATGATTTTTGTTTTATGACATCTGGACTTACTTATGCACCTTCACCATTTTAAAGCTTGATGAATTCTATTTTCAATCCCTTCATTATAAAATTTGTGTTAGTATTTTTTGATGACATACCAATCTACAACAAATCTTAGGAAGAACATGTACACCATGTTGAAAGAGTATTGAAACTATTGGAAGTGCAACTCCTTTATGCAAAGCCTTCATGTGCCTTTGGGGTTATGTTGAGATAAATTCCCACTTTCGAAATTTCCGTCCCCTTTATATTTTCCCAAATTATTTTTTTCCATTTATTTTCCCTCTTATATACCTACCCTCATTCCCCTATTCTTTTCTCCCTTCTCTTTTCCCTTTCTAGTTACTATACTTCGTTGCGTTTAAAAAATCGGCTAGTTGGTGGACTCACAGGTCTTCACCTCGATCCATATTCTCATATCATGAGTCCGAACGACCGCCATGTTATTATGTACTTAACCTTTTTTGCAACACTGGGTTCACGGGTTCAAGCTTTCATATTCCAAGTTCCGCGATATCCATCTTGCACCCAAAGACCTGTGATCTACATTATGACCGTCAAAATTGTTGTGGGCGCCGAGCTCCTAAGTATATAATTTCTCCTATATTGAGTCCGACCGATTGCTATGCAACACTTATCCTATTTTCGATTGTTCACAACCGCGGGTTGGTGGGTTCCCGGGTTCACAAAAGTTCTCAAATTCGAATTGCTCTCATCCATCCCCGTTGCCTTCATGCTTTTCCCAATACACATTTAGTATGGTTTAATGATAATAAATTATCATGTAGGTTCCATAAATATTGTCATTAATAAGCGAAGGGCTCGAGGATATTTTCCATTAAATTACATTAAAGCATGATTTTCCAAAGGTTATATTATTGTTATCTCTCTCAAAGGATTCATTTCAAGTATTATCTAGTTAAAAGAACACTCCCGTCAACCTATGGAAACAAAATATCAAGAACAGTTATGTGGTTATACTTTGAATATTGTTGGGCACGAAGACTAGAAGTTTCAGTGGTCCAGAGGGTATTCTTACTATTGATCTCCTCCTGAAAAAAAAAGTGATCTGGACATCCGAAATTGCGTGTGCATGGTGTGTCCCTAAAGTATTCAATTGCAAAGAACTGGTTGCATGGTGAGTTGACAAATACATACCGAGTCAACATATTATTCAACTTCAAGACGATTCCCCCATCTCTCTTTCACAAAAAGTGTTTCGGAAGATGTTGAAGCTCCTTGAGCCAACACTTACCTTCAAAGGAGAGGATTGCAGGGATTTCCTGAAACGACATAGACAATTGGCTAGTGGACTATTCCATGAAGAATCAAGACATTGAGGAGGCATTACATGGTATTTACCTTGATTTGAGATACTTGGAGGGTGAGATATTCAACATCAAATCTAGCATGAGATAAACGTGGCACCAATAAAAAGTTATATTGAAGAATGGTTCAATAAAGCGTTCAACAAATTAACCAACGAGGGGCAAGAAATAGTTGAGACGGTTCCTATAATGTTAATGAAGACAATAAAAGGACACTAGAAAGCAAGTGAAGACACGAGAGACCATCATACTAAGTTCATGCTGATCACATCTTTCTTTCTTTATCAGTTCCTTCATCTAGTTACTCCACTTCTTTGACTAGAAAGGTTTAACCGAAGTCTAATAACTTCTCTTTTCTTCTTTCCAGGTCTTGTTGTTCTTTTACCGCCCATCCTCCTCCTTGTACAATATTAATTCTTGTTTATATTTTCTTGATGGTCCATGGTAGCCCCAATCCCAATCCTTACGACAAACAATTCAAATTTCAAAGAATATGTAACATACTATATATATTTTTAGAAATTTCAAGAGAGCTATTTCGGGATCAGTTTTGATTGTGCTTTGTAACTATCAGTTTTGAGTATAAATTATTTGAGATTGATCTATCATTATCTTTATTTGAGCTTCCTAGGTGTCCACTCTATAAAATTTCTCTTATGCATGCAGACCATCTTCTTTTTATTTTTATGTGATCATAAATATTTAGTTTAACTATAATGGATGCAAGGAATTTTTTTTAATCTGTTTTAAATGTATGAAATGTGCGGTTCTTGGTCCTTTCTCAGGAACTTTATTTAAAAAGAAAAGAAAACATTTTCCTTTTATCTTTATTACAATCTTTATATTTCTTTTACTACCATGACAAACTTATGCAAAGTCCCATATTCTTAAGACCTAGAGTCCCACAAAAATCTTAAAGTAAAGAGGAGTACCATCTATCATTATCTTTATTTGAGCTTCCTAGGTGTCCACTCTGTTAAAGTTCTCTTATGCATGCATATCATCTTCTTTTTATTTTTATGTGAGAAAAAATCTTTAGTTTAACTATGATGGATGTGAGGAAATTTTTCTTATCTGTTTTAAATGTATGAAATGTGCAGTTCCTGGTCGTTTCTCAGGAACTTTCTTTAAAAAGAAAAGAAAACATTTTCCTTTTATCTTTCTTGCAATATTTATATTTCTTTGATTACCACGACGGACTTCTGCAAAGTCCCATATTCCTAAGACCTAGAGTCCCATGAAAATATTAAAGTAAAGAGGAGTACCACCTCTATAAAAACACAAGGGGATTTACATCCTCATGAGGTTGTCGTTTCGATCCTAACAGATTCAAGCGTCAACAGTTTTGGCGACCATACTGGGGAATGAACTGAAATTTGGAACCTAGTCTAGAATTTTTGAAAAATATATGAATTTTCCCCAGGCTGATCAGCCCCACCTGGAAATTGGATTGAACAATTGGCAAAGCATCTTAAACCAGCTATACAATCTGGTAATAAAAAAAGTTGAGACCCATGAATAATTAGAAAGGTGCCGACAAATCTTTGTCCAAGAAGAAGAAACATAAATCCTTCGGAGACAGAGGAGAGATGAGTGACAAGACTGAAGAAACCAAAGGCTAGCTAGACTGGCACAAGGACAAGGTCAAGATTGAAGCTGGATGAATACAAAGGACCCATTACCAGAAGTAAAAGCAAGAAAATCTGTATTCTAAGAAGTGAGAACCATATTCATGGAACCTCTCCAAATATGGAAGAAATACATGAAAAACCATGATAAGAACCGCATATGGAGAGACAAGGAGGTGGAAGAGATCCTACAAGAAATCAAGAAAATTGAAGAAGAATAAGAGATTCCCCTTTGAATATTCTAGGCGAGCAACATGAGCTCCATGTTCTCCCTAAGGTTACCTTAAAGGAATTTTCTGGAGATGGAGTAATAAATGCAAAGAGGAACCTTCACTTATTTTTTGATGTTTGTGATTTTCACTGTGTTGAGTATGACGATGTCATGATAAGGTTATTTTTGCAAACCTTATCAGGAAGAGCATATGAATGGTATACAAAATTATCGAGTAAATCAATTCGCTCGTTTAATGACCTTGAAGCCATGTTCCTAACTATGTTCTCCCATCCAATTTATTATCATACCCTTCTCACCGATTTCACCCATATTGGTTTGAGGAAGAATGAAAGAATGTGAGATTTTAATCTCAAGTTCAATAAAACCTTGAGTAATATTCCAGAAGATAAAATACTGAATGACCCAATCATACTCGGTTGTTATAAGAATGCAATGCCCCCGAATGTGAAATATGCTATCAGAAGGTCCTAGATGTATACCTTGGAGGAAGCAATGACTAAATCCACAAAGATGGAAGAAATTATGATTGAAACGGGTGCCGACCCTGACATTATACTAAGAAAAGTACAAAGGCAGTTGGGAGGATTAAATATTTATAATCAAGGAGTCTCCAGTTCAAGAAAGAATTAAGAATTCAAGCCACAACTGACTCAAAATCAAACAATTAGAGTAGGATTTTTCAAGGGAACTATACCAGATGTGAAGGTAGACCCTGTGGAGGCACAAGAAACTAAGCAAAGAATTGAAATTGTACAAATGAATAGAACTATTAAGAAAATGAAGAACAAGATAACTAGACTAAGAAGGGGGGGTAATTATGTGGTAAATCTGAGAATGATGGTCCAAGAGAAAAGAAGGAAAACTCCCCAAGAAAATAGAGTGAGGTTTGAAAACATGGATAATCTGAAAAGACCAAGGGTTCCCAGACAACCTACTCCCAATGCAGTTGTCCTGGATGATGTATATGATGAGAAAATGGTTGAGCAAGAGAACTATTATTCACCTAATGAAAGTTATGAAACTGTATAGATGGACATATGTGAGACGCCCATGTATATATTTGAAGAAGGTGAAAATGACCCTAACTTGCAAGAAAATGTCACCCAAACAAGAGGATTTGTAAATAGACCCAAGAATAAGAATGAATATGAAAAAGAAAAACAAAAAGATAAAGAAAAAATGAATGAGAAAAGAGAAAATGAGAAAATGACAGATAACGTTGGAAATAAGAAGCAACACCGGATGTCAAACTCCAGTCAAATGACATACAATGTTGTAGAGGACTTAAACAACTTAAGGATAAATCTTCCTTTTATAGAAGTGGTGAATATTCTCCAAAAAAGGGAAAACATATTGAGATTGTTGGATGATTCGTCTAAAAAATTAGAAGCTGTTATTACCAGTCCAAAACAATTCTAGAACCAATCAACTGCCAAGATGAGAGGTAAAATTCCTCCATTTTATATTTCAATTTAAAATCATGATGTTGCACTTCATAATTGTTTATTTGACACTGGAGCAACCAATAATATTATGCCACTGGCGGTCATGGAGGCATCAGACATGAACTGTACCAAATATTACAATACTCGTGAAATTATATATGCAATTGTTTCTAGAAAAGTTCCATCTTATGGAGAAATCAAGGAATTTTGTGCTTGGATCACAACGACCCCCCATATTATCACAGTTTTCAATATTATTGTGGTAGACCTTCCTCTGACATATGGATTTTTTCTAGGAAGAGATTGGTCATCCATGATCGGGGGATATATAATGAATGATGGAAGTTGCATGATGCTTCCAAGCAAAGAAGGAGCAATGATTAAGGTGCCCCGTGAACCCAGGAAACCCTTCTCTTTCAAAAAGTATGATAATGAGTTAATGGAATATTATATAGATGTCAATATTGGAAACTATGATATCCTAGACATGGAACATAGTGAAATCCTAGAGCAAGTTCAAGATACAGAGAATCAAGAATATTCATTTGAAGGATATTGAAGGATGTCATTCGATGGAGCTTGTTCAAGCTCCAGGAATGGACTTGGAATTATCCTTGTAAGTCTAGGAAAGATTATGCATCCACATGCTATTAGACTTGAATTTGCATGTACTAACAATGAGGAAGAATATGAAGCTTTGATTCAGGGGATGATTATTGTACAAGAAATGAAGATAGAAGATCTAATTATGACTGGCAACTCCAATTTGGTGATTAATCATGTCACCCAGAGGTATGAAATCAAGAAAGAAAGATGCAAATTATATTTCAAAAGAGTTGACGAATTGATGGAGAATTCGTCTCTTTTAAAATTTCTTTCATTCCAAGGGACAATAATCAGAAGGCAGATTTGTTGGCTCTAGTGGCATCATTGTCAAACCTAGATGATATACAAAGAAAAACATATTTTCAAGTAGAAAGAGTATTCCGACCGTTTGTACCTGATAACTTGGAGTATTTGCAAGTGTTTGAGAATGATGAATAGTTGGAATTTTTTTTGTTGAACGATGATGATGATGAAGACAATCACATATCTTTTGTCCCGAAAGATTTCATTCAATATGATTCTATTTTTATGAAATATGATCATGCAAAGAGTGTACTGGAAGAAATTTCATTACGAAAGGTGCAAGAAACAAGAAAGGTCAATATTGGGACTGTCAGTTCCCCAAAATATGTCAATTTGGGAGTTGATTGCACCATTGAGGAAGTTGATCAATATGTGTCATTGTTTAAATAATATCTTGATGTGTTCGCATGGACCTACGATGCTTTGAAAGCTTATGATAAAACAATATGTCAACATATCATTCCTTTGAGAGAAGAAGCAAAGCTGGTCAAGAAAAAAATAAGGATGATGAAACCCAAATTGAAACCTATGGTAAAGATTGAATTGGATAAATTAAAGAAGGCCAGAATAATATATCCCATTAGACATTCTGGTTGGATTTCAAATCCTGTGATAGTAAGAAATAAGACAGGGGAAATCCGGATGGGTGTCGATTTCAGGGATCTTAACAAAGAAAACATAAAGGATAACTATGCCTTACCTAACATGGAGTTCATTCTCTAGAAATTCATGAGATCAATTTTCATGTCCATGTTAGAAGGTTTTTATGGATATAACCAAGTCTTGGTTGCTGAGGAAGACAGAGCAAAGACAACATTCATAACACCGTGTGAGACATACACATATGCTAGGATGCCCTTTGGTTTGAAGAATGTTGGAACCACATTTCAGAGGGACATGGATCATGAATTTAGTGGGTTGATAGGAAAATTCATGACAGATTATCAAGATGACTTGAAAGTGCATTTAAAAAAGGGGGTGATCATATCCATCACTTGAGAATTTTTTTTGACAGATGTAGATTATACAATGTCTCTCTAAATCCAAAGAAATTTTTATTCGTTGTAACTCAAGGAAAATTTTTGGGTCATATTGTGTGCAAGGAAGGAATTTATATAGTTCTAGAAAGAGTTAAAGCTATAAATGAACTCGACCCCCCGTCATCCAAGAAGGGAGTTCAATCGTTTTTCGGAAAGATCAATTTTGTGTGAAGGTTTGTTCCTGAATATGCAAATATTGTGATGCCAATCAATTTATTGTTGAAAAAGAAGTAAAGGTTTGAATGGACAAAAGACACACAAGACACTTTCAATAATATCAAAAGGGCGATCACCATGGATTTAGTCCTCAATAACCCAGATTTTCAAAGGGATTTCATCATCTATTCCTTCGCTACAGAAACAGTTGTTGTATCTGTTCTTACTCAGAGGAATACCAAGGGTGAAGAAATCCAAATAAATTTTATGAGAGAAACCCTTCATGATTATGAATTGAGGTATTCAAAGTGGAAAAATAATCCCTAGCTGTTGTGAAAGCGATGGCGCACTTTTGGATGTACATACTAAATTCCCATGTCATTGCTTATGTTCCATCCTCACTAGTAAAAATGATTTTGAATCAACAATTAAGAGAAGGAAAATGGGCTAACTAGCTGGAAAAGATCCAAGAATATGATATTGAGATTAAACCTTTAAAGGCTATCAAAGGACACATTTTATGTTAGCTCATCGCAAATAGTGATTCTATGGATGGAATGATTTTAATTTAAGTAGGATAACCATTGGACGAATCAGAATGGTAAGGAGACATTGTATTCTACTTGAGGTTTGGGCAGTTTCCAATCACCATGAACCCCAAAGAGCGAAGAACATTGAATATGAAGGCAAATCAATGTGTTTATTGCGGATATACTGTTCATAAGGAACTATGATGGTATATTACTGAGATGTGTTGATGAAAACAAAGCCCAAGAACTAATGAGAGAATTCCATGAAAGAATATGTGGTGGAAAATTTTCACCTACGACCACCACCCATAAAATAATAAGAGATGGATTTTATTGGCCATCATTTTTTAGAGACTCACATGCCACAATAAGAAAGTGTGTATCATGGCAACAATTTTCAAGGAAAATGAAGAGATCTGCGATGTCGTTACAACCTATAACTATAGAACAACCATTCTACCAATGGGGACTTGATGTTGTCGGGCCAATAAACCCAAAGTCAAGCAAGGGACATATGTATATTCTAACCGCTACAGATTATTTTAGAAAGTGGCCAGAGGCAGTGGCATTAAAAAGGGTTGATTCAAAAGAGTTAATTAAGTTCCTCAAATATAATATTTGGTCAAGATTCACTGTCCTAGATAAATTTATCACTGATAATGGTTTGATTTTCATTGGTTCAATGTTTACAAAATTCTATGGAAAATATGGAATTGTTATGGGGAAATCATTAAATTATTATACATAAGGAAATGTTCTTGTAGAATCCACAAATAAGACACTCGTTCAGATATTGAAGAAAACCATTGACAAGAACCAAAGGAATTGGCATTTGAAGCTGACTGATGCATTGTGGGAAAGTACAATGACTCCAAAAGATAGCACTGAGATGCCCCCGTATACATTGGTTTATGGGAAAGAAGTGAAATTCCAATTAGCCTTGAACTCAATGCCTTGAATTTCATGGTTAATATAGAATATACAAAAGAGAGTTCACCTATCCAAAGGAGGATCAACCAGTTGTTGAAATTGGAGGAAGAATGAAGTAGGGCCCTGAATAGAACTGCCTAGAGACAACAAAGTATCAAAATATATTTTGACCAAAGTGAAATTGTAAACAATTTTCAGAAGGGAGAACTGGTGTTACTCTGGAACAAAGCCAAGGAGAAACCATCAATGCACACCAAATTCGAATAACTTTGGATTGGACCATACATCATCGAAAATATCCCGGGTTTTAATTCCTATATTCTCCAAGACATGAAGGGTAAAATATTAATGCTGCCTATCAATGAGAAACATTTGAAAGGTTTCTTCACCTAAAAATTTCTCATTTTCGTTGTACATAAATTCATTTTTTAGTTTGTATATTTTTACCTTTGATTCCATAGCCCAATGGATGGAAGTGCCTAGTCATAAAGATTTTGGATTATTGACAACCCATAGGGGGTTATCATCCCATAGTTGGAGCCAGTTGTTGAGATCAATTCCCTCTTTCAAAATTTCCCTCCCCTTTCTATTTTACCAACTTATTTTTTCCATTTATTTTCCCTCTTCTATACCTACCCTCATTCCCATTTTCTTTTCTCCCTTCTCTTTTCCATTTATAGTCACTATAATTAGACGCATTTAAAAAATTGGTACGTTGGCGGACTCACGGGTCTTCACCTCTATCCATATTCCCATATCATGAGTTTGAACGACTACCATGTTAATATGTAGTTAACCATTTTTTCAACCATGGGTTCACAGGTTCAAGCTTTCATATTCTGTAACGAACCGCCTCGCTACGACAACCATTCTCGTAACAGGTGCAATTTTTTTTTTTGTGTTTAAGGTGTGTGCGCGCATGTAGAAGTAACGACACACGTGAATTTACATCACCACTCGATGACCAACAAGACGCAACCACGACAAAAGTAAAACTGACCACCCACCCATCCTACCCTGCAAGGTTAGGACCTCCAAGACACATAATCAACACTCAAGCCCAGGTTCCCATCGATTTTAACCATTTAAGGTCTCAAGGCTGGTGACTGTTCTGAGGAACATGGAGGTGTCTACATCTCGCCCGACACAAGCATACCAAGCAACCAACTGAATGAAATCAAGTACGACATAAATAAGAAGTACGATTGTGCCCCTTACGGAAGGCGCGTGACAAGGACTCTGACAACGAACACTCAAGATCGACATTATCTAACAGAACAACCACCCTAATATACTAACTGGGGATAATTTAAGGTACGTAATTCCAGGGTATCGCACCACACATGTTATTAATCAATAATTAAAAATTACAATATCACTGTCATGAAACATTAACTATCTATCATTTGTGTCACAATCCGGACCATGATTTTACCATTATCCTACCTCTTATATGCTACAACTACTAATTTCATAATGAATTTACAAGATAAAATCATTCACTAAGGTCCAATAGTAATGCACTACAATTGACATCATATTTATAGGTAATATTAATTTGAAAATAACAACATGCCTCATAATTTAACTGGCAATCTAAAATAATAAATTTCAAAGACAAAGTTAAGAAGGCATTATTGGGATATGACAACCATCCATGTTTAAAATGAAAATATTTAAGATAGCAATTAGTTAAAGATGTCACAATAGGGAAGTAGCATCATGGTTATATGAATCACTACTTGAAAATACAATATACTCCATAATTTTTAAAAAACAATCTATAATATAATAAAATTTTAAATGACCATGACAAACTATCCACTTTGCAATTGACATTAAATTAAGATAACCGTCAATGTTTAAAATAACAATATTTAAGATATCAATTAGTTAAATATTTTACTATAGGGAAGTAGCATCATGGTTATATGAATCATTACTTGAAAATACAATATACTCCATAAATTAAAAAAAAAACAATCTATAATATAATAAAATCTAAAGTGACCATGACAAACTATCCACTTTGCATTTGACATTAAATTAAGATAACCATCAATGTTTAAGATATCATTATCTAAGATAGCAATTAGTTAATTATTTCACTATCGGGAAGTAGCATCATGGTTATATGAATCGTTACTTGAAAATGCAATATACTCCATAATTTTAAAAAGCAATCTATAATATAATAAAATTAAAATGACAACAATTAAAAGGCATTATTCGGATTGACAACCTATCAATATTAAAACACAATAATTAAAATAACTAATTAATGAATATGCCGATATATAGCCATAGAATCAGAATGATATATTTTCGGTGACGGTAACGTTTAACAAGATCTGCTAATCAGTAAAGACTTCCAGGCAATATCTCAGGGTATCTCGGCAATGCTTTAAACGACCTTAACTCAAATTTGCTATCTCACAGACCTAAGTTGTACTAACACTCGTGCAGTAAGCGGCCCTATCAGTAATACCATGATTTGACCTCACTCTTCTATATTCTAAAATTGGCCACAGGAAATACTAAATTAGTTGACCTACGTCCCTGCAACCCTTACGAGTATTCAATGCTGTACTAACCGTTGCATGCAATGGAATTCATACAAATGCCCAGTTTTAGGGAGATTGGTTTAAAAATAGAAAGATCATAATAAGAATAGCATCATCCCCAATCGCAACCAGATCATCGTGACAGTAACAAAACGCATTGAAATAGAAACGGACTGTAAAATTTACCATTTAAAACACATCATTCCAGGGTGAAACTCGACGCCTCACAAAAGATGGCAGATTTAAACACAAGATAAATGTTAATCTCATAAATATGCAGAGTCAATCCTCAGTAAACATCACAATCCTCGTTCAGGTATTGCAGAGGCAACTTGGTAAGGAAATCACAGTCCAAACAACCACCAACGGAGGCAATCTGTGAGGAAATCGTGTCCTTCGGTCCAAAACAATGCAGGGGCAACTCCAAGGGACACACAAAGGTGCTAAGGGAACCAAAAAGCAGAAAGGCCGAGTCAAACTCCAGAAATGCCAAATACCCAACAAAAATCAGAAAGCATAAACGAATTCGGGACTGCCAAGTTCGTCCCAGTTCGCGATTTAGCCAGAGGTTGCCAAAATCAATCAGCTCGAAATTCGTTAACCAACGCCCATGCTATGCTGGTTGGATTAATGAATAGGGTAAGCACATAATAGTTCGAATTTATTTGGCTGAAATGCCAGTACTGTACCGGATTCCAGCTTAAATCATTATTGACAAAGGTGAACCGAATCCCCACAATAAGAAGTCCAACACTCAAATGGCCAGATTCATGAACAAGGAAAGACGTTAAACGTGGATCACGCACATCATTCAGCGCCCCACAAAACACATTGCCAGAACTAAAACGAATTGCCAAGGTTTAAAAAGGGACTGCCAGGCCAAAACGATTGCCAGAAGGTAAACCAATTGCCAGGAGACGCCAACGAAAAGACAGTAGCTCAACCAATTAATGACAGTAAACTTAAAAGACATGTCTGAATTTTTTTTGGGTGAAATGCCCACTAATACAAAAACGCCCCAAACAAGAGGAATAACGCAGCTCATCACTGTCCCACTTTACAGTGGCAAAAATGCCAAACAAATGAAAAACACGCAGCTCATAACTGTCCAAATACACAGTGGCAAAACGCCCCAAAAACAAATGGAAAACGCAGCTCATTAAACCCTTTAAAACCCAGACCCAAACACATTGCCGGAAGGTAATGAATTTGACAGAAATAAATTGAAATGCTGGGTTAAATGGATTCGCCAGATGATAAACAATTTGCCAGAGGTAAAAATGAATTAAAGGAGGTATTCCCGAGATAACAATTTCCCTTTTTTTTTCCAGTAACCATTAACAAGACGAATCGCCAGAAGCAATTTAACACTAACCATTTCTAAACAATTTTTCCAGAATTAAAATCATACCTTAGCCACTCGCCCGCTTCGGAGACGTCCCGCGCTCCATTCCATGTCCGCTCTCTTTGCCGCTCCCGCTCGCCGACCACAAAAATCTCACCGGTACCTCCCAGCCAAACGCTAGGGGTACTCTGCTTCCCCCTTAGCCTCCCGAGTTGCAAAGGGGCCACACAAGAACCAGAGATAGACTAGCGTCTCAGCTCACCTCCACGATTGAGCTACCACTCCAACACAGCTGAGATAAACCCAAATCCTCACAAGCAACCCGTCAAGCCACAATTCGGCAGCGTAACGTTACACTAACCATTCCCCCCTCTCTTCCTTCCTTTCCCCTTCTTTTATAGAAAAATTGAGACCCACCTACTTTCCTAATCATTAATTAATTAATTTTTAATGACAAACCTCTAAACAATCTCCGCTGTCCAAGTGTCACTCATCCCTAGGGTTCTCCAAAAATTAATTTCTTTTTAATAATTAAAAGACTAAATTCCCTCACTCCCCCAAAATCTCTCCTTAAATTACTCCTAGGGTTCCTAGATCCCCTCTCATGCTTTTAATCACTTTCTTAAAATGAAGTTTCTGAATTTTAGTAACTCCTTAAAATGCTGATTCCTTTTTTCTTTTTACTCTATGTCTCCTACTTTCCATTATTAAGTTTCCTTTATTACAAGTTTCCTCATTTCTATTTTTTTTTATTCCTCTCTTTTATTATTATTTTTTTTATCCCCACTCTTTAATAATTTTAATTCTTCTTTTTACTTTAAATTCCATGGGTTTCACTTAATTTAACTCCCTCATTACTTTACCCACTTTACTTTTAAGAAGACTTTAATTAACACCTAGGAGGGTTTTAG
>ML831978.1:40333-53574 GCA_009831015.1 Picea engelmannii | reverse complement strand
TCTTTCCCATAAAATCATTCTCATTTTATTACATGACTCCTTGATCACATGTGTAAGTTTTCATTGAATATACTATTGTTTCTTTCACTTTGGTTGGTTTGTGTTTCATTGCAGATCCAATATCACAAGAGCACCAGAGCGGAGCAGGGACAACAAAGACATAAGGAAGTGATATTTCAAGGTATGTCACTCATCTCTTGTTTGATAGTAAACTCAATCATTAAAGCTTAGGGAAAGCACCATGTCCTGTCTTGTTTTGTTCTAGATCCAGGTGGATCTAGGGAGATTAGTTTATGTCCGCATTCACCAATTTATCCAATAACAAAATTGGCAACCATACTGGGGAACACAAAACCAACTCATGTATACTTTGGGAAATTGGGAAATTTAATTGCTTATTATTGTTTGAAATCATGTTCATTCAAGAAAAAGAAATTACATTTCGTAGCTTTCGTGTTCCCAAAAAATACTTTCTCCATATTTTAATTAGAGTTCATCGAACTAAAACATTGCATCATTCATCTCTTTTTGCATATTGTTGGGTGAAGGTATCATACAACATCGGTTTCATCTCCATCTCCCTCTTGTGTAAACAACAAAATCTAAAATACTACGTAATTTTAAATTTTTTTAGTAACTTTTATTTTCTAGAAACTCTTTTACAACAACCTTAGCTATGCTAGAGCTTTGGAATAGGTTGTGAGGCACACTCTCCAAAGTATAAAACACACTGTAGAATCTTGTGATAGGGAGTGTTCAAATCCACTTGCAACATTTTGTTCTTGGAAGCCCTTCTCACACAAGGGTCAAACCCGAGGTCGCATTAAGGCTGACAGAGTTACTCACCCTGCTTTGTTGGTCCTGGTGTAAAGATTGTGCGTATTACGGGGGTCACTTGAAGGTATAACCACAATTATGAGTGGAAGCCTTTCAAGTTGATTTTTGGATAGATACCATGCCCTTGCGTGTGGATCAGACTATCGACTATTTCCCCAGGCATCATTGTTGTTCTTGGTATCCTTAGTAGCCTATCTCTTTAGGGTCTTGCACGAGGTGACTGTGGAGGGGAAAGTCTTCACGGTACTTGGAATCGATGTTGGCCAGACTCACTCGAGCTCCTTGGAGGGTATACCCACGATTATGTGTGGGAGATTGCACCAGGGTGTAAGTCCATTAAGCAAGTCGTCAATGTAACTTTTCCACCCTCTCTATCCTAGCCCCTTCTTGTCTTGACTTTGTGACATTGGATTTCATCACCAACTAGTGACTTCGATATAAGAAGGTTTGTTTGCTTGGTTTGATTTATAGATTTTATTAGTGAGTGTTGTTTGTTTCCATAGTTGGCCATAGATTGTTTCCGTGCAATATTTGGTTCGGCCAACATTGACCCTCCACGCCATTCATGTAGGATGTAAGGGATACCCCCAAAAGATCCAAAAGTATATCTCCCTTTTCCTCCTAATTCACTAGAGGGCTCTCTTGAGTGGAGAGCGGTCCAGGATATCATAACTTCATGAGTGGAAAGTTTCGACTCTTTAGAAAATTTCCAAATTATTTCCGATTCTCTAGAGGCTTTTCGAATTCCTCTTGGATATGAGAGACATATTCTCTAGATGAATTCATCAGGATAACTTGTCGTTGACACTTCTAGAATACCAACCAGACCCCATACATGCCTTGGAGTTGAGAATCCCCTTTGGCTTACTGAAATATTTATAAACCCACCTCACACAGTGCGAGACCTTTACGACAACTTGGGGGCAGGTCCTAATCCACCTGTTGTATCACAATTGCCTGAAACATCTATTAACTACACGATACCTTTAGACCACTTTGAGGGTACAACTAGCAATATCACTGTCATTCCAGACACACAGTCAGTTGGTCCTAGCTCGACTTTTTCTCTCCAGATGGCCCATTCTACTATGGTCCCACATGTTATGACTATTCCTAATGGGAATGTGGTGGTTAACCAAGCTCCCATTGGCACACCACTCTCATCTATACCTATCCTATTGTTTCCTCCTGGGTATCACACTTTGAATCCTTCCACCGCTATTCCTACCCAGGTTCCATTCAAAGTTTCTAGACTTTTTGTTCCACCTGGGTACAATTTTGCTGCTATTTTTGTTCCTACACCTTCCCAGGTCCTCTCTAGAGGGTCTTATCCACCTTTTCTTGGGGGATTTGGCCCAAGTGGATCTAATCCAATTGGAAGAACCCATCATTCATTCAATTTTAGTTACTAGATTCCCATTGGAGGGAAATCTCACATTGGGGGGCAACCTCCACTTGGAGGACAACCTCATGTTGGACTCTATAACCCACTATATGGACATAACACATCGGGATCACTAGCCCAAATTTGGAACCTTCTTGCCCAAATAAATTCACAATCATCTGGGGGGAAACAACATCAAGTCAACTCTTTTGTACCTCCTCACTCTAGCCAGCCGTATCCCATTTCTTTGAATCCTACTTGGGGTCCGTACGTTCACTCTAGTGTTCCTTTTCAAGGGAATATCTCTAATCAACCCAACCTGATGGGATATATCCTCCAAATAATCCAAAATAGAATATGTCAAGGCTCTCCACTTACATACAAAATACTTATGGTCCTACTGGTATACCAACAAAACTTCCTCCCCAAAGTCACCAGTATCCTCACGTGAATAGACAGTTTCCTTTTTTAGCCACTTTGGATTTACCCGACTTGTCTAGAATCTTCAATGATCCTATCTCAGACTCCCCCCATTGGCCTGTTATACCATCCAAATTACCGCCCGACATTCCTAAGTTTGACGGTCGACCAAGAGAAGACCCAAACAATAATGTTATGACTTTCCACCTTTGGTGTTCATCCAACTCTTTGATGGACGACTCCATTCGGTTACGACTCTTTCAACAAACTCTATCGGGTTTGGTCGCAAAGTGGTACATAAAATTACGACGAGGTTTCTTTAACAACTTCAACACCCTTGCCATGCCTTTTCTCACACATTACCATCTTCTAATATGCTACGAGATAGGAACTATGATTTTGAGTTCCTTTAACCAATCCTTTGCCACTCACATTTCCAATCAAATCCATGAGTGTAGACGCAGAAGATGCTTGTTCAAAATCGACCTTCCTGATTAGTTATTGGTTGAATGGTTCACCAAATCATTCATCAATAAAATATCCCATGATATTTCCATGGGTGGAGTTTTCCTTGAAGAGAAAGTGATTAGTCGCGCTCAATACCTAGATCTCATTTATTTGCAAATGACAACTCTTTACGACTTGCTCCCTAATGCTCCTCGCTCTTCTACCACCGCTACCTCAACAACCCCAACAAATTCTCATGCTGTTGATGGTGTGATTGGTACCTTCCATGCCGATGCTTAATCCATGTCGGCTACTCACACCAATTCCAAATCTACTGCTTCTAAGAACCAAGGTGCTCTGACTCCTACTCCTTCCACCGGAAAAACTTTTTTGGTTAACTCTGTTCAATCTGCCACTACCGGAAAAAATAAATCTAAAAAAGGAAAGGGTAAGAATAAGGAGGATAGAAATAATAATCCGCAATATGAAAAATCCAAAACACAGTCTGCTGATCATAAGCATAAGCATAAACCTCGATATCCTTGCCTTATCTATGGTGATGATCACTACACGAAAGATTGTCCAAGACGTGCTGAGGTCACTAAGTTCCTTCGAGGGACCGATAAGCCTTCCCACACCTTCCATTTTGTCACAACCTTTCCCTTCTCAAAAGCAGGCCCAATTGGTCATTCATGACCAACCCTCTCCTTCCACCACTTCGTATGTCCTTATGTGTACTGGTAATTCTACCAAGAACGACATTGCAATCACCACTCGGGCCAAATATTATTCTCCTTCAAAGGAGAAAGTTGACGATTTACCACCTTCATTGGTTGTTGGACCTCGACCAAGTTTTGAGGATCCTTGGTCATTTTTGACCATTTTGGGACTTCGACAAGTTATTGAAGGAAGAGCAGAAGTCGAAGTGGAGATTGCAGGATCTCAACCCCTTTTTAGGGATTTTTGGTTTTTGGGATTATGTAATGGGTATGGGGATGTCGTCCCATGGGTTTTACCCAAGATTAGGCCTATTTTGTAATGTATAAATAAAAAGATAGGCGATGTAGGGAGTAGTTCAATCTATGTGATTGAAGGGCTGTAAGTCATGCTAAGTGCATTTGGTGATTGTAAGTTCTTTGTGCATGCTGAGTGAAACTTGAAAGGATAAGTGCAATTGATTGTAAGAGACTGTGGAAGGCTTTGTGTTGTAACTCAAGGAAGGAGGATCTAGTGAGGTGCGCATATCTCCTGTCCTCCACAGAGTTGAGTTGGAGGCTTTGTGCATGTAAGAAGATTGAAAGAAGCTAATAAATAAGACAAAGAGTTGGTGGACGTAGCCCCAGGGTGGGAGTGAACCACATACATCCTGTGTTGTGAATGCTTTGTGCTTTATGATTGTTCTTTTGTTTATGTGATTCAATTCTTAGTGCGATGATGTATGTTAGATGAATTTGCTATGGTAGCTTAGTGCTGAATAATGTGAATGAATGCTATATTTGATCTATGTTAGTATGCTTGGTTCTTGGATCTATTGAATCTATGTGAATACTGCACCGATCTATTATTAGGTTTTAGCTGTGCTCTAAACTAAGACTGAATATTGATGAATCATAACTGCTAAGTTCTTTGTTAATGTGTTGTAATCACAAATGTATGTCCCAACTAAGGTTCCCGACACTAGAGTCCTGCAACCACCCCTGCCTCTACCTTCGGTGAGACTTCATCTGCTTCGCAGGTGTTGCCAAAAGGGTCGGTAGTTATGGTTTTGTTGGTGTTGTGTTGTAGCATTGAACCCCGGGTCTGCCCCTGTGCTAAGAAATGGTTTTGTTGCTGGGACCTGAAACTGTGATTGCTAGGAACTGAGGAAGAAGAAGCTCTCTATGAAGATCTGACCTGAAGCTATGATTGCTGGGAACCGAGGAAGAAGAAGCTTTGTGCAAATATCTAACCTGAAACCGTGAAATCTCTATGCATAGATATGTCGCCCTAGTGCGTAGTACTCTACTTGGATTGTGAAGCATTGTGCTAAAGAAGAAGAGTCAGATTTGAAGGAAGGAGGTAAGATATGAAATCTTTGTGCTTTGATAAAGGTAATAATATTGAAAAGTTTTAGATCTAGAAGCTTTGTGCTCTACTAAAAGTAATATTAGTGGAAATTTTTTCTTCAAGAATATGGATCTAGGTATGTTTGATAAATTTTGTCCCAGTAGGGCACAACTAGAATAAAGAAGATTTGATATGAATAGATCTGATAGAAATAATGAAAGATATGTTATTCTTGTGCATAGAAAGAACTGAGTATATTCTTCAAATTCATCTCCTCTAAATATAGGTAGCCTCATTTCATCTGCTATAGATCTTCGTAGGTTTCCTGACTAAGTATGTAATGAATTGCTGGTAACGGTGCTTTGAGTTCTCTGGTAACTCTGACTACTCGGGTTACTTAACACTACTAAAATAATAGGAGGAGTGATAGTACTTACTTCGATAGTAGGCACAGTTTCTAAAGTTATTGATTCTTCTCGGCGAGGTTCTTCAGTCTGTTCTTCCTCTACCCTAGTGGACTCTAAATGTTCCTCATTCAATAACTCTTCTTCTTCTCCATTGTAGAACCCTTTGTCCAGTGCTAGTGGTTCGTGATTCTGCTCAAACAAGTTCGCCAGAGGAACTTCTCTAAATGATCTCCCACTGCACGTATGTCCAACCTTAGCGTCACTATCGCTATCTGAGTTCTTGAACATTAGCCTTTCAATCTGACCAACTATTGTATCTTCAATATGTTCTTCTCATGCAATAACATCTTGATCTTTAACTTCAAAAAGTGTAAAAGTTTTCCTTTAGGTCCCTTAAAGAAATATCTCTCTGCTTGGCTATACGACTCTATTTTGTCAATAACAAACTTAGTAATGTACCCTCCAATGGTTCTATCAAACCAATGATCTGCTGCTCTTGACATGGAATTATCAACTCTCTTGAACTTCATTATCAACGCCGATGTCCAAACCATAGGTGGTCTAAATCTGATCTCAAACTGGATATCTACTAACCTGGTTAACCACTCGTATAGATCCTTATGAATTCCTCCAAAGAAAATCTCGTTTATATCAGTGAAGATATACCTTCCCAACCAATCCTCTGTTCTAGGATTAGGGTTCTTAATCTGATCCTCAACAAAGTCTTTTCTTTTTCTTCTATCCACTTTTGAATCTCTTTCTTCGATGGAAACCACCTTGACATTCCATAAAAAAGATCCCAGTCCTGACAATGGAACCATTTGTTGCCACAGGGTCAGACCCAGGGTTCAACTTCTAATAGTGCACCAGCAAGCCCTAACTACTGGCCCTTTCAGCAACACCTTTGAAGCAGATGCAGTCTCACCTGAACTAGTAATAGGGGGCTATAGGACACAAGTGTATACAATTAGAGGAAATGCAAAGTGGATCCAAAACACTAACACACAAAAATTTGGTTATTCTTATCTCTCTTAAGCCTACTGTGCAAGTTATATCTCAGATATAACAAAATGTTTCAATAAAAATATAATAGAAATCACAAGAACACATCATCAATCACACAAAACAACAAGATATATGTGGTTTACCCTCTCCCTAGGGCAACGTCCACAAAACTTCTTTTCTTGATATATTATGTGAAAACATACAGTTCTATCTGAGCTCTTAGCTTGCATATCTCTCTCTCTCTTTCTCACTCTCCCCTCCCTGTGCACCTAGCTACAGGGTTGATCTTGACACCCAACTGAAGATATTACAATATAGAATTCTCTCACACACAACACTTGTCTCTCACAGAATATAGTATAGTATCAACAACAACAACCAATGACAAACAACCAACTCTAAACGAACCCATCCAAGGTCCTTTAGACCTTTATTTATACATTACAATAACAAATGTCAAGGTGTCTAAACCCTAGATAGAAAAACCCTAGGTGTAGAATAATGGAAAGGGGTCCAAGCTATGTTGGGAAAGTTTAACTCCAAAAAATTCCATTTGATACCTTAAAATGGTCCTGAAAGGTTTTGAACCCTAATATTTCAAATTGGGACCTGCCACTAAAATGGCCCTACAAGTTGATTTCTCCAATATTTTCCACTCAAAAAGCATCGAGATAGATGAAAACTAATATAATGATCCAATCTAGATCATACCTCCCCATTTAGGGAGTATTTGGGTCCCCAAAATATTTATTGAATGAGGTGAGGAAATTTTTCCTCTACCTTTTCCTTGGGGTACCACTTTCCTTTTTCTGGTTGTTGTCCTTTCAACCCAATATTCCAAAGGTCATGATACCCTTGTCTTATAGTTCCAGATTTGTTTTTTAAAACTACATCCTCTTCCAATGCTTCCTGAGCATCTAGTGCTAAATCCTCTATGAAAGGTAGGACCTGCTCCTCCTTTTGATCCAACATGGAGGGATCGTAGAGTTTGAGATTATCCACATTCACTACTAGGGAAATGTGCATGTATGTTGGTATAATGAGTTTTTAGGCATTATCTCCCACCTTTTCTAATACCTGAAAAGGACCATACCATAGATCCTTGATCTTCTTACTAGGACCATGTATCCTTTCGTTATTCAGTTGTAACTATATTGTATCTTCCACTCTAAATGTTCTCTCTATTATGTGTTGGTAATGTCTAGCCTTGTACTTTTCTTGTGACTTCTTCAGTGTCTCTTGTACTTGCAAATGGATATTCTTGATCTTCTCAACAAATTTTTCTTCTTTTAATGCATCTCCTATGAGGTCCTCCCTCACTCCTCCTTATTTTCCATAAACAACATCTAAGGGTGAAGGTGGAAAAAACCCAAAGTAAGTTTCAAAAGGTGACTTACCAGTAGAAGTGTGTACTTCTCTATTTTAAGGATGTTGTATCTAGATCATATTTTCATCCCAGTTCTTCAGATTCTTCTAATTGTAACCCCTCAAAAGCTACACCAAAGTCATGTTGAATACTTTTGTCTTCCCATCTATCTATGGATGGAATGTTGTAGACCTATTCAACTTAGTGTCCATCTTCTCCCGCAATGTAGTCCAAAATGCACTGAGAAATATGGTATCCCTATCTAAGATGATGATCCATGGTATCCCAAAGTGCACCCAGACCTATTAAAAGAAAAAATGTGTTGCTTCCTGTCCTTTGATGGCATTTTTAAAAGGCATGAGAATGCACATTTTTTTGAACTTGTCAACTACCACAAATAAATAGTCATGTCCCTTTCATGTGGTTGTAAAACTCCCAAAAAATCCATGGAAATGCTTTCCCAAATTTGAGTGGGTACATGTAAGCAATGGTATAGATCTTGCTTCCTATTACTCTGATTACCGGTACAACAAAGTATACATCCTCTAATATACTGTGCTACATCTTCTTGCATTTTGGACTAGCACACATACCTTTGTAAATTGGCAATTGTCTTCCCAACACCAAAATGTCCTACAACCTTGGAGGTGTGAGACTCTCTAATAATATGCAGTCATTCACCTTTAGGGACACAAATCTTGTCGAGCCTGTAGAGTAAACCCTTTTGGAAATGATATTCATCCTTATTGTCACCTTATTCTATACAAATTTGGCCCTATAGCTACTGAAACACCTCCTTGAAGTCCTCATATTCTATGTATGCATGTTTGAATGCATCATGGGTAAAAGGATCCATGTGCATAATAGTTTTGAAAGTTGTAATCTTGGATGTGGGTGGTCATGAAAGCATGTATGCCAACTTGTTTGTGTTTCCCTTATTATGCTTGATCATTAGATGAAATTACTGTAAAAAACCCATCCACTTGTAATGCCTAGTCTGTTTTAGCATGCTTTGGGCCTACAAATACTGTAGTGGTTGGTGATATGTGTGGATGACGGTCTCCTTTTCGATCATATAGTGCTTCCACTTCTTGACATCTTGAACCAGGGAAATGAGTTTCTTGTCATAGGTAGGGTAGTTGAGAACTACCCCATGAAATATTTCAGAATGATAGCGTACCAACCTTCCTCTTTGCACCAAAACTACTCCCATGGCATGCCCACTTGCATCTATATCCACTTCAAATCCTTTTTTCAATTTTGGTAGTGAGCAATGGTGCTTGACTGATTTTTTTTTTTATCTCATCAAAGGATTTATGTTAATCCTTACCCCACTTAAAACTCTTACCATTATTGTAGATACTGCTGAAAATGAAGGTATGAACTTATGCAATTATTGTGCCACCCAAACAAAACTCCTAACTTTAGTGACATTTTTAGGAACTATTCATTTCATGATGGAATCCATATTTTCAATATCTATCTTAAGCTCCCCTCCACTAATCACGTACCCAAAATACACCAAATAATGTTGAGTAAATTCACATTTCTTAAGACTGGCGAGTAGTTGGTGCTTCTTCAGAGTCTCTAACACCTACAAAATATGTGATAAGTGCTCCTCCAAAGTAGCACTATAAACCAATATATCATCCAAATAGACAATGACAAATGAATCTAGATAAGGCCACTAAAATTCATTCATTAATCTCATAAATGTAGTCGGTGCGTTGCATAAACCGAATGGCATAACCAACCAATCATACAAACCTTGCCTTGTATTTAAGGCAGTCTTCTAGATATCTTCTTATTTGACTCATACCTGGTGATATCATGATTTCAAATTGAACTTAGTGAAGTACTTGGCATGTTGTTGTTGGTCCAAAAGGTCAACGATCCTTGGAAAAGGGTACCGATTCTTCAGTGTAATCTTGTTCAATGCCTTGTAACTGATACACATTCTCCAAGTCCCATCCTTCTTGGGAAAAATTATGGTGGGTGACCCACAAGGAAAGGTACTTTGTCTAATCACACCCTACTCCAATAATTGCTACAACTACTTCTTCACTTAACCTGCTTCTAGAACACACTGTCTATGTAGCCCAATATTCAGTAATGGGGAGTCTAGAAATAATTGGATTTCATGCTCCACTTCCCTCTTAGGTGGTTTCCCTTTAGGCTCTTGGAAAAATCCTCTGTATGCTTGTAGAAACTCCTCCAAGTGATGTTTCTTATCTTTATTACACACTTCTAGGGATTCCTTCACTCTCATTGACTCATCATCAAACATATTTTCTCTTAAGAAAAGAAAAACATATTTCTTACTAGAACAAATCAGCTTCTTGGTTTCATTGGCACTTACTAGTGAGATATTTGAATTTCCTTTATGAACATTGATGATGTACAAATTCACATCTTTAATCAGTCGATACTGGTTGGATCTCTGTGTTGGGGCTCATAAATGTCCTATTTTCATCCACCTTTCCCTTCATCATTCTCCACATTTCATCAACCCATTAACCTTTCACAATATAATTTCCATAAATATACTTGGGTTTTACCTTATCGTTCTCCACTTTATTCATTTTAGTATTAAAAGGGAATTTGTGATTAAATGTTAGAAAATTGACATGTTTTCATATATATCTCAAAAATATGCGAGCTTTGTAATGTGTAGGAATATGTGAAGGATTAATTCAAAAGGACTTCTCGAATACTTCCTCCACCATTTCAAGATTTGAGGAGATAATTCAAGCCCATTCCAAGGAGAAGATCATGGATATTTGGTTGGAATATCTTATCCAAGATATATGAGAGATATGTGTGAGGATTTGAAGGGATTATATTTTGTAATAATGGGAAATAGGTTGAGAGAAAAGTGGATCTGTAATAATGAGATGGTTATCTTATCTTCAAGGATCTCATGTATAAAAGAGAGTGCTCTCTATTCATGAGGATTCAATTAAATTAGAGTTATTTTGTAGTCATTTAGTAGTAGTCCTTAGGATTCAAAAGAGAAAGGGATTCTTAGCTTTGATTCATGGATTTGGTTTTCATGCTTTCATTATTTTGTTATGAAGATTGATTTGATTATTATAATGTAAGATTGCTTCATTGTCATGAGCTCACATATGTTGTTGTGTCATTCAACTCTTCACATGTTGTATTTTCTTTTCCTTCATGTATTTCTCCATTTCTAGATTAATTCCATTTATGAAATTTCCTATTCTTAGAGTAATTTCGTTTACGCAACTAGATTAATTCAATTCCAAGTCATGTGTTTCACTTTCCTGCATTAGATCAATGATTCAATTTTAGTCGTGTGTTAGATTAATGATTCGATTTCAGTTGTAGCTTAAACATTATATTAGATTAGTGTTGGTTCAATATTGCATATACGTTGCGTGTGATTTGTAAGTTTATGCACCTCAGATTGACAAATTAAATAGTTGGTCAAGTACTACAACTCAATTAATACAACATTAGTTCGGCCCAATATAACGACTGACATTCCCTTATCATGATTGCTGTTCCTTTTGCAAGTAGTGTTGTTCATTTGAACAGAACAATTGTCGTTCCTTTTGTTATGATTGTTGTCCCTTTGTAGGGGTTGCATCTCTAGAGGACCGGTATTGAAAATGGAAGGTAAGAACCTACGTAGGCGACAAGTAAAACGCTTGTGCCAGTGCCTACCTTTGGATGATGCATAGAGGTTATATTTTAGGACATCTTTAGAGCCCAACACTCTGCATGAATATTGCATCCCTATTGTAATATCCATAGGCTGAACGCAATTGTAAATGTAAAATGCAAATGAAATTACGCTGGTGAGCTGTTTAATATCATTTTTGTATCCACATTTCATGGCATAGTGCACACATGTACTGCACAATAAAATGATGAAGTGTGCACATTCTATGATACCGTGAACAACAACTTAAGTGTGCACAATTTTGAGGCCATGGAGCCTTTGTGTATATGATTTGTTTTATAGGTTGGTGAGCCTGTTTTGTAATGATTAGGTCAGAGAGCCTAGATGTTAAAGGCCACTGAGCCTATTTTTGTATATGTCTCATCGTTAATATAAAATACATCGCTATGCACAGACTGACCATGATAAAAGAGTATGGGGGACTAAACTCCACTATTTAGAGAAAGGTTGGGGGGGGGGGGCTAAAATTTAAAGAAAAAGGGCTAAGCTAGGGAGCTTAAGACAAAAAGGAATATTATATTAATATTTATTAAAACATAAAGTATGGATAATTATTTTATCCTAAGTTCTAAGGATGGGAACAAGCGGGCCAAAGTAGCTCCCCAACATGACAAGTGTCAAGTTGGGGACATGCATACATATTGTTTGGACTTAGTTCATTTTTCCATTCTCTTCCATAATTCAATCATCCATTCAATCATCCATAATCATTCACACACTCATTGAGCTATCCTCCATACCTTCATGACTGTACTTGAGCCTGTATCCGTACCCATACTTGTTGGTGTAGCTCGTTAGCTTGGGAGATGGACTGAAGAAGCGGGTTGTCAGGTTCGTGGGATATTGAAGAGACGGGTTGTCAGGCCTATGGGATATTGAAGAGATGGGTTGTCAGGCCTGTTATAACCCTATAATTTATAGGATCAACTGGTGACTAAATTTTTTATCCTTGTAATGTTATTTGGATTTCAAATAATGTTTCATCCTACAAATGATTTGAAATGGAAAAGAAAAAGAAAAGAAAATAAAAAGAAAAAGAAAAAGAAAAAGAAAAGAAAAGAAAAGAAAAGAAAAGAAAAGAAAA
This sequence comes from Picea engelmannii, assembly GCA_009831015.1. Classification (NCBI taxonomy): domain Eukaryota; kingdom Viridiplantae; phylum Streptophyta; class Pinopsida; order Pinales; family Pinaceae; genus Picea; species Picea engelmannii. Next base: position 40,869 of record ML831978.1, on the reverse strand, counting down.
GAGAATAAAAGAGGGCATATAAGAAAAAATGAAAAAATCCCCATGCAATAACAATGACTTGATCCATACTGTTTAAACATTTTCAGGTCCTTTTGAATTGACGTTGATGGGATTAGTGAATAAGATTGGCTAAACTGTTTAATATTAGCCAAGTAGATAGGTTAGTTAGTGAATAAATTTGATCAGACTGTTCAATCCTAATCAAATAGCCCCAAGATAGAGTAATTTCTTAGCCCAATAGTTTAATCTAGGATAAAGGTGTAGGTAGGTAGGATAGGACACAGGCTAGCTAGCTTTTCTTTTAATAAAGTTTGTATGGTGTTCGAAGAAAATGTATGATTCTAATGTTTGAGGTGTTTTCCTAACCCCATGGTGACAAAAGAAAGGGAAGAAATGCACAAAACCTACAAAAAAGGACTAAGCCTAAGTTCTACTGCACATATTAAATCGTGCCCGAAGATTAAAGATGGCGCATAGATCTACGAAAGAGCTATTAGTTCCTAGATCTATTGTTGAGATGAGTTCTGGACCCCCCA
>ML831978.1:0-26896 GCA_009831015.1 Picea engelmannii | reverse complement strand
AATACATGAATATGTCCCTTTCCCATAATGATGATGTCATCTTATTACATGATTCCTTGATCACATGTATAGACTAGATATTGAATATATTAATCCCTTTTGTTGTGATTGGTTTGTGTTGTTGTGATTGAATGACACAAGAGAATCAGAGTAGAGCGAGGAACAACATAGATTAAAGGAGAGCGTTCATAAGGTATGTCCACTATCCATTTCTCTTAGTTCGTTCAATAGCTAGATCTAGGGAAAGAGTAGTATTATGTTACGGTTTGTTCCAGATCCAGGTGGATCTTGGGGAGATTGGTCTGTGTCCGCACTCACGAATTTATCCATAAACACCTACCTCCTATCGACCTCGATCATATCCTATTATCCGAAAAGGATTATCTGATCTCAGAGACCAGGTGCGAATTTGATTTCATAGAATTGCAGTCATGGTTTAAAGACACATTCCTAGATCAAAGCGATGAGATTGGGCTCTGGGAGTCCAATCTTCCTTTGTATCTCTTTCCCCAAGTCCATCATTTCCTTGAATTCTGTCTCAAATGGCAAGATCATTACCTCCTTGACCAGAGAGTCGTAGTTTCTTTGTCTAGAGAAATTCTTTTCTTTATCACACCAGAGGCCATTGATCAGATGATGCAGACATCTAGAGCCAAATCTGCCTCCCCTTTCAACTTGGAAATCCTAACAGAATTGTACCAGAACTTGTGTTTTCCCCAAAGAGCCCAAATCTTTGAGCTTTTCCTCCCACAGGATGTTTATCTCCCTAAGAAAAACCCCTCGTATCATTCCTCCCTGTTCTCAGAAAAGGGAATCCAAGTGATTTCATCACTTTGTTGTCTACTTGGCTATTTTTCAGACGAATGTGTAGATGAACCTATATTGGGTTTCCTATCCATTTTCTTCACTGAGGAAAAGGTCACCATTCAGTTTGACTACATCACTTTCCTGGTAGAGAACATCCACGATCAACTTTTGAAATTCGCCATAGAGAGCATGTTCCAGTATTCCTCAATACTAGCTTACATGTTCACCTTCTTTCAAGCAGAAAGGTTCTCCTTCTTGATGTAGAAAATGGAAAAGGACGAAAAACCACAGGCAGTTGCATCTTGGACTTCACTTCTCAAAAGGAATTCCACAGATTTCAACTTCAAATAGTTCATCGAGCAGTTTTACCATCTAGTGGTGAGCATTCTCAGTGGTAGACTAGAGCCAAGGATAAATGAAGAGATCCAGATAATATTACACCTCTCGGACCTCACAAAGACTGGAGATTGGTACCTGTATCAAAATCACACATAAATTAGAGTATACAGGTGCGAGTTAGCTCCATACAAGTTGCCCAAGTATTTTCCTATGAGGATATTTGCCTTGGAATATATACAAAAAATGATAAATTCAGATGATATACACTTCGTGTCTCTGAAGAAGAAACAACAACTGAGGATTAAGGGGAAGATAGGATCTTTTATCTGCAATAGCCGAGCTGCCGGGGAAGAGGTGGATAAACTTTTGAGGAAAATGATGTTTGACACAAGTTTCATGTGGCACTACGATCCATGTGGCACTACGATCCATGTGGGATCATCTCAGATATGAGAGTGAAGAATAAAAATATCCCATATGTTCATACACCCAAGCCCGAGATAGAAAAGTTTGTGAATCAAACAGAGTGGGTGGTGAACACTCTGGAAGAGGTAGAACAACAGTCTCCTTCAGTTATTATCTCCCAAACAACCACACAATAGGTACCAAAGGAGAAAAGACCCAGGAAGGACACTTCCCCTTCAGTCACAAAAGTCTTAGCTGAGGATTTCGAGGTACACACCAAAAAGCCAAAATCCAGTCATACAACTAGCATGACTGGTGAAAAGGAAACCCATTCCACTACAGTTATGAAAGGTGATCATTCACCTCTTATCTCAAGCAACAACCATATCATGTCTACCTCTTCATCCAAGAAGTAGACTAACACTTCACTAGTCGACCAACCAAATAAAGGAGGTGCAAAATCGAGTATTTTTGAGAAATACGATATGATCAAGAAGAAGAATCAGATGTTGACCAACAACACCTATCCTCAATTTTGGAAGAAAACATCCACAACACAGCACAAACTATTATCAAATTTTGATACAAAGAAATGTAGAATGCACATGGCCTTTTTGCAGGCACAAGTGCCTGATCCAAAAGAAATAACTGATTACAAAAGGGAAACGTTTGTGTTCAACACCTGAGATGTACACCTAGCTGGTAAGATGGATCTACACAGGAAAACAAGAGAAATGATTTTCTCTACATTGGAAAATTATTCTACTTTTGCTGCTAAGTGACAGGTTTCTCTGAACAACATTCAAAATTAGTTAAAATTGGAGAAGATATCATCTTTTGCAAAGGACAATAGAATAAAGTCCTTAGAACAATTGGTGCTGAAGATTGGGTATGACCCCTCAAATGTGAAAGAAACTGAGGAGGTACTCAAGAGAAAGAATGCTAACATAGCATCCCTGAGAAGGCAATTGAAACTGCCACCTACATAAGACTCATAGGCCAAACAGATTGCTGAGACATAAGGTGAGAAGGATGAGATGCTCAAATTGATCATGGAGGAGAATGCACAATTAAGAGAGATGGAAGCAAAGCTAGAGAGGTTGGTAAAGGAGAAGGAACAAGAAACACCTATGGAATTCATTCCACTGAGTGAAGTTCCCCTCATCGGAGTTATCAAAACAACCGTAGCAACAACTACCACAACATAAATTCCATCAGCCACCCCATTGACCACTCTTGAAAAAACTATGAAGTTAGCAAAATCCATGGAGGAGATGAACCTACAAGGAACATAAATCCACAGATTGAAAAAGGAGGTTGAGAGCCTTCAGGAGCTCAAGTCTTCTTACCAAACAAGCTACAACATGGAGAAACAAACATCAGCAAATCTCAAATAGGAATTGCAGTAGCTGCAAAAGCAAACACTACCAGGCAAAACACTTGTTCGAACAAAATTAATTGGTGCTGAGGAGAAGACAAGATATCAACAATATAAAAAGAGAGCTAGGGGAAATTCCCACCGAAGCAAATGAAATCATTTGATTTCTGAATTCGAAGACCAGGGAAGAGCTAGAAGACCTAAAAATTGAAGACAGGACATAAACCATCCTCAAAGTCAAGAGGGTTTTGACCAAAAAGCGGTTGATGTTGCAACTGGAGGAGAAAGTCCAGAACATGGAAATCAGAGTTCAGAGGTCCTTTAACAACATTGATGCCTTACAGAAGAAAGGTCTTCCTGGTTTAATGGTTCTAAATGACAAGCTGATGACCCTTCTAGACTACAAGCATAAGATAGCTACAATGGCCAAGGATAGTTCCAAGTTCTCAAGGATAAAAGGCAGTATAACAGGCAAGGAATTCTTGGAGACTTTGTAGCTAGACCTCATCATACAACACGAGATCAAGTATATTTTCATGGTCAAATCGACTTTTTCCAAGTACAGAGAAGTGGACTAAATATACCAGAGACTACTCAAAGTCACTATTCCCAGTCAACTAAGATGGGAAGAGCTGTGCAATTTGATCGAGTAGGAAATGAGGTGTGCAATTTGAGTTAGCAAGCATACTATTCAAGGCCAAGTGGGTGACTCACCAACAGTTTTGCCTAGAATCAGCATGAAGAATTCGACACATCATCGACAATTCCTAAATTTTTGTATCTTGTTAGTTAGTTAGTTAGGCTCAAAATCTGCCACATCCTGATCATTAATGACAAGGTTGTTTGTAATTTTGATGATAAATACTTCAAACTTTGAAGTACCGAGGGTTGATCTTTATGCCCTAGCAAGCTGTAAGCGCTGTAATTTTTATCAAGAGATCTTCCAGTAATACAAAGATACGTTTCACAGGATTCCTGTGTGTTAACTGTTGGTGAAGTTTTTCTTTTTCTTCGTTGAATATTTATCTTTCTTAGTTATCATCCTGTTTTCTAATCTGATCATTTAAAGGGAGTTAAAGTTGCAGAATTTACCTTTGCGTACTCTGTTTCTGAGATTTTAAAGATCTAAATGTTTATTTTCTGATGTTACAATAAATAAATTCTTAATTGCTTCTTTATTTTAATTGATAATCTCGCCTTTTCTGCTATCCATCACTTTATTTCTGAAGAATCCAATAGTTGCATTATCCTGCCCTGTGAAAAGAATATTTATATCTGTTCTCTGATATCTATCTTTATAAAACAGACCCCATATCCCAATGGATGGGTAAACCCTATTTTAAGCCAACTTACAAAAACAAGCAACACAATCACATTTAATCTAACTAGTCTAATATCCGAAAACCCAAGCAAAGTTAAATCTTACAGAGAGATCCCTCTCTGAAACTGGTAGGGATAGATCCCAGTTTTGAACTGGTTGGATAAAGTTACCTCTGGTAAATTTCTTCTGCCCCCGACAACCTCTAGGAATTTATAGAGCGCTAACAAGGCCCATGAGCAACTTCTCTCTAGATGAGAGAATTGCTGGGAATTATTTCTTGAAGGTGCTAAACTGTAGCTACAAGGCTCTGAGACTTCTTGTCCAGCATGTTGCTGAATTTCAGAAAGGAAGTGGGGCAACTGAAAGACTGTTGAGCAGAGAAGGGGCACACTTCCAGGGGTGGGACATGCATGTGGAGAATGAGGGACTGTAGGCTGCTAGTTTGAGTTGGCACCTGTGACGGAGTCTTTCTTGTTGTCTGTGATACATCAACCTAGTTAGGAACCCCTTTACCCGGGTAGATTTTAGTCCCAGCTCGGGGGTGACCCACTGCTGAGAGTGATGCGCAGTGTTGTCTAAGGCTAGGAGGTTTTTGGAAGGTCTGGACACAGCTGGTGATATTCTTTCCAGGATAAGTGTCAATTGTGTGATAAATTTACATGTTGCATTATTATTTACGTGTTTATTTTTATGGGTTTATCCTATGTGTGGTTATAACTTTCTTTATATTTATGGGTATTTCCTGTATATGCTTAATGTTATTTCAGTATGAATCCATGCATTTACATAATGTATTTTCTTGTTTACATTTGATATATAAATTTTTGTAAGATTTCTATGTGTATATGTTTTAATTGCATGCAGTTCAAAATTTTTATATGGCATAGCTCAGTTGGATGTCAGGTATGTTAAAGTATGTTGAGAAGAGAACAAAAGAATTTCCTGGAGTAGCATGGCCTGACATGGGTGGCCGGGGATGTTACAATATGGTATCAGAGCTTCTGTTATCGACACTAAGATTAGATGGGCCAAGCAAGTTGAGATGAAGCAAAATTTCATAGAGGATTGATTTCAAAGTGGCCAAATCTCAAGTTATAGAGCGTCCATGGTAAAAAGTAATAACAATGGTGCAAAATTGGGAAAAAACCCCAATTTATGTTGTTAAATTCATGGGAAAATTGAGAAATTTGGCCATGTGGTGAGATATTATTGATTTAATATCTGTGCTAGCAAATTCATACCTAGAATTGGTCGAATTTGAAGTTACAGTGAAGCCATGATATTTGGAGCGAGATTAGTAATTAAAATTCTCAATTTGTGAATTGAGTTTGGGAAAAATTGGTTCTAGAAATGTAAACCCACAACGATTTGTTGTTGTAGAGGTTAAACTGGTGTCATTGGGGTGAAATTAAAAAAATTTCATAGTTGCAGAATGTCTACGGTAAAAATGGGGAAAAAGTTAGGAAAATTCCCCAATTTCTGCAGCGGAATTCACGAAGAATTGATGCACATAAAAATGAATGTGCACAGGTGGGCATACTAAAAATGCATGATGTGCAGTGAAAATCTTGTTATATGTAAAATTTGGCTCTGCGTGGAAAAATATTGGCGCGTGGGCGTGCACACTAAAATTTGGTGTTGTGTGGAAAAATATTGGCGTGTTGGTGCGCATGCTAAATTTTGGCGCCACGCAGAAAAATATTGGCGTGCGGGTATGCGTGCTAAAATTTGGTGTTGCACGAAAAAATGTTGGTGTGTGGGTGTGCACACTAAATTTTGTTTCCGTGCAAAAAAATGTTGGTGTGCTGGTGCGCGTGCTAAATTTTGGTGCCGCACGGAAAAATATTGGCATGTAGGTACACGTGCTAAAATATAGTGCTGCACGGAAAAATGTTGGTGTGTGGGTGCATGCGCTAAATTTTGGTACCGCATGGAAAAATGTGGTGTGCGCAGTATTTTCTGAGTGCAGAGGAGTTTGGTTGGTGCGCGGACAATGTGGGTATATGTTGTTGTGCGACAGTTTAGTTAATGGTGCACGGTGGGGGCGTATTAAACTTTGGCATGGTGCAATGCGTAGAGTGAATTGCACGTGGAATATCAACGCGTGATACAAAAATTGCGCGCAAGAAATATTAGTGCAAGAAACAAAATTTTGCGCAGTGGATATTGGCGTGCGACACAAAAGTAGTGCGCACCAGTTAATGGCACGACAAAGAAGTGATGCACAATGATTATAGGTGCGCGGAACATGATCTATGTTGTGGTGTTACTGCACATGCTAAATGTGGGTGTACAAGTTGAAAATTGTGCACATGAAGCCGTTTTGATGGTGAACAACAACAAAAAACCAATGAATTTCTGTGACATTTTATACTGTTTGAACGTCATCTTTTTGCATCACGTTTTTGAGGCCCTTAAAAGCATTTTTAGCTACTCAAAAAGCACATGAACAAGGTATACCAAGGTACACTTTGTCTCTGAAGCTCAAATAAAATAACTTAGAGAGAGATTTCTAATCGTGTAAACCATTCATCAAACAAATCTTTCATGAGAAAGTTACAACACAAATAGTGGAGGGTAAATTTTAAGACTCAACTAACTTCAAAGAGCCATAACTTTCTGCTCCAGAATCAGAATGAGGTGCATAAGTAGTCAATGGAAATCTATTGAACCATATAAGAAATTCCTAGTGCTGAATTAAATTTTTGGGCATGTTAAAAATTTTTAATATGGCAAAGAAGGTACCTATAGCATTTCAGACTAAAAACAGGGATTGGCCTAGAACTTTAGCAGGCTGTAACTAGCAGCCCAGAACCTAGAAAGAGGTGAAACTTGGACAGACTATCCAAAATATGTATATGAAGAAACCAAATTGAGATCCTATGAAAACTCCAATGTAGTAGGTGCAGAAATGCATAATTACAACGCAAAGTTGCGCCAAGTTGATGTGTGAACAAAAAAATTAAAGGCCAATTTTCAAATAATTGTAACTTTCTGCTCAAGACTCAGAATTGAGCATGGAAATAGGCATTGGAAAGGTATCATAAATTAGAATATAATTATTCACCCAAAAAATTGATCTGGGCATTAAATTTTTAAAGAAATCAGAAGAAATAATTATGATATATTATTGAACCAGAATGGTTCATATTTTTCATGAAATTGTTGAGTCAGTTATCTTGACAAAGTTTTGTTGGTTTCAAATTTTGCAGAGTTAACAACAAATAGACCAGATCGGGATCAACAAAGAGTCCATAGGAATGCATATGCTCAGGGGACTTACATCCAGGAATATGAGATCAAAGGGATGGATGTCTATTTGGGCATTGAAGGAAAAAAATCCAATAGACATGGAGAAGGAAGGGATGAAAACATGAATATGGTAGAGACCATTAAAAATTTGCAGAAGCATGTAGAAATCCATAAAGTATATAATTAAAGGATTATGAAAGCCAAGGAGAAACATGAGGACTTCAACATGAAGTTAATGCAGAGCTTGGACATAATAGAGAATAAATTGGATAATGAGACCGGCTCAAGCAAATCAGGAAGTCACAGGTCTCCTGATGAGAAAAGAAGAGAAAGAAGTGTTAGCAGACATCACCATCACTCCCAGAGGCATTCCAGTAAGAGGGAACATAGCAGCTCAAGTCCATCCCCTTTCAGGAAGCATAAGAGGTCTAGGGTGGATGAGCTATGAGGATAAATGAACAAAATAAAACCTCCTACATTTGATGGTGAGCACAAGAAGGATGAAGATGAAGAGACATGGTTGTTGGGAATGATAAATTATTTTCAATTTCATAATTATTCATCTCATGTAGAAGGAATAATTTCCATCTATCAAATCAAGGGAAAGGCATCCATATGGTGGGACCGACTTGTATAGGTGCACCACATTAAAGAGAAAAGTGTTACTTGGAGAGAATTCAAGAAGTATTTTGAGAAGAAATACTTTACTAAGAGATACTATGACAAGAAAATGAAAGAGTTATTTGAACTCAAGCTTGGGAGTATGATCATAGATGAATATGAAAGAAGGTTTTTAGAACTGTTGAAGTATGTTTCTTTCATCAAGGATGAGACAGTTAAGATTCAAAGGTATTTGAGTGGATTTCCATCATTCATGAGTGAAAAAATATAGTATGATGATCCAAAACATTGGAGGAGACCATAAGGAGAGCTAAATGGCTATATGATCAACAAAAAGCAAGGCCAACTTTCCAAAAATCTTGGGAAGACAAAAATAAATTCAAGATGGATCAGAGGAAGAAAGGAACTAAGCCATTCTTTAGAAATAATCCTCAGGGACAACCAACTTCTAGAGAACCAAGAACGATTGAGGAAGGAATTCAAAGGCCAAGACAACCACCTATTCAATGTTGGGGTTGTAAAGGAGATCATATGTTCAGAGATTGTCCTCACAAAGGTGAAAAAGTAAGGATTGTTCACAATGTAAAGCAAGCTGAAATAGTGGAGGACATGGGTAGAAATGTACCAAGGATCTATGCAACCATGGACAACAAGCAAGCAAAGTATTAGTCACATATGATTGAAGTGGAAGGTATGATCAACAACCAAACCATTGCTATTTTAATTGATTCAGGAGCTAGTCATACTTATATAGATCCTAAGATGGTGGAAAGTTTTAATTTGCCAAGAAGCAAGCATGGAAAATATTGGTTGGTGCAGCTGGCTACCAGAGCCAAAAGAAATGTTAATGATATGGTTAAGTTATGTCTTATGGACATGAATGGACTGAACACTAGGGCAGATTTGAACATCTTGCCTTTAGGTTCCTATGACTGTATAATTGGGATGGATTGGTTGGACCAACATCATGCTATCCTAGACTGTCATAAAAAGGCATTTAATTTCTTGGATGAGGAAGGGAACCTAAGGAAAGTGCAGGGAATTCCCAGGGCAGTAGCCATCAGATAAATTTCAGCATTGTAGTTGAAGAAATGCTACAGAAAAGGGTGTCAAATATTTGCAACTCATATGGAAGAGACACCTAAATATAAGGTGCCAAATTTAGAATATCATGTAGTCCTAGAAGATTTTGAAGATGTTTTCAAGGAGGTGCCAAAACTACCCCCAAGAGAGATATTGATTTCTCTATAAATTTAATGCCTGGAGCAGCTCTAGTGTCAAAGACTCCTGACAGAATGAGTACACCAGAGCTTAAGGAGTTGCAAATGCAGATTGAAGAGCTTCTGAAGAAGGGGTCTATATGCCCAATTATGTCACCTTGGGGTGCCCCGGTCTTGTTCATGAATAATAAAGATGGGACATTAATATTGTGCATTGATTTCAAACAGTTGAATAAAGTGACTGTAAAGAACGAGTACCCTCTGCCAAGGATTGATGATCTCTTTGATCAATTGAAGGATGAAAATATATTTTCAAAGATAGATCTCAGGTCAGTATACCATTAGGTAAGTATTAAAGAGGAATATATCAACAAGACCACCTTGAGGACAAGGTATGGTCACTATGAGTTCACAGTGGTGCCATTTGGGTTGTCAAATGCACTGGTTGTTTTCATGTGCTTAATGAATGGTGTTTTCCGAGAATATTTAGAGAAGTTTGTCATTGTCTTTTTGGATGACATCCTTGTATATTCCAAGTCATAAGAAGAGCATGAGAATCATTTGAGGATGGTTTTGCAAGTATTAAGTGAGAATTAGTTGTATGCTAAATTGACCAAGTGCTCATTTTATCAGAAGCAAATTCATTATTTGGGACATATCATTTCAGAGGATGGGATAGCAGTGGATCCCGTGAAGATAAAATCCATTATAGAATGGGCAATGCCAAAGAATGTGACAGAGGTCATATCATTCATGGGCCTTGCAGACTACTATAGGAGATTTATTGAAGGATTCTCAAAGATTGCACACCTAATCACTTCCTTTCAAAAGAAGGGTGTGAAGTTTCAATGGAAATTGGATTGTGAAAAGAGTTTCCAACACTTGAAACACTTATTAAAAAGTGCTGAAATACTAAGGATTGCAGACCCAAATGAAGACTTCATTGTATGCATAAATGCATGTAAAGAAGGAATTGGTAGAGTCCTTAGTCAAAATGGGTTCGTTATATGTTATGAATCAAGGAACTTGAAGGGGCATGAAAGACACTATGCCACTCATGATTTGGATTTGGAAGACATAGTGCATGCCTTGAAGAAATGGAGACACTACCTCATGGGGAAAATTTTTGAGCTAAGGACATACCACAATGGTTTGAAATATTTATTTGATCAACCAACTCTAAATGCTAGGCAAAGCAGATGGTTAGAATTTCTCAGTGAATATGACTTTGATATAAAGCATATCAAGGGAAAATAGAATAAGGTGGTTGATGAAATCAACATAAGAGTGCATGAATTTCATGCTACAACCATTAGCATGTACCAATCATATTTGAAAGAAAGAATTATAGAGGCTACCAAATCAGATTTCCAATACAAGGAATTAGTGGAAAAATTATAGCAAGGTAATTTGCAGCAAAAAATTGAAGAATACAAGCTAGATAATGATGAAATTTTGAAGTACATGGGCATAATTTATGTACTAAATTCACATGAATTGAAAAATATGATATTGGGAGAAATGCATAATGTACCTTATGCTAGGAACCTAGGTTATCAAAGAACTATTGCAACTATCAAAAACCAATATTATTGGCTAGCCATGAAGAAAGAAGTTGTTGATTTTATTGACAAATGTTTGGAATGTCAAAAGGTAAAGGTTGAGCATAGACACCCAACTGGTTTGCTACAACCATTACCCATTCCTGAGTGGAAATGAGAAGTTGTAACAATGGATTTTATCACCAAATTGTCCAAAACAAACAAGTAACATGATTCTATCATGGTAGTGGTGGATAAGCTTACTAAAGATGCCCATTTTATTCTAGTAAAGCTCACTCACAAGGAAGCCAATATTGATTATGTTTAAATGAGAGAAATTGTTTGTTTGCATGACATACCCAAGACAATTGTGTCTGACAGAGATCCAAAATTTACCTCAAGTTTTTGGAAGGGATTATTTAATGGATTTGGAACAAATTTGAATTTTAGTACAACTTATCATCCAAAATCAGATGAAAAAATAGAGAGGGTGAATCAAGTGATTGAGGATATGTTGATGATGTATGTGATGGATAAACCATCAAAATGGGAAGACTAAATACACTTAGTAGAGTTTGCTTATAACAATGGGTAGCAAACATCTCTAAAGATGAGCCCATTTGAGGCACTTTATGGAAGAAAGTGAAACACACCGGTAAGTTGGGATAACCTAGCAGATAGAGCAGTGGTTGGGCCAGATTTACTCAGGGAAATGGAGGAGAAAATGTTGAAAAAAAAAAAAAAATTAAAGGCTTCCCAAGATAGGAAGAAAAACTATGCTGATAAGGGCATAATTCGCAGGGAATTTAAAGTGGGTGATCATGTTTTCTTGAAGGTTAAGGCCAACAAAAGTTTCTTGAAGTTGGGAAATTGTTCAAAGTTGGCAACTCACTATTGTGGGCCATTTGAAAACCTAAAGAGGATTGGTCCAGTGGCATATATGATTGCATTTACTACATCTATGTTTATTCATAATGTATTCCAAAAATCATTTCTAAAGAAATATATATCTTATGCTAATCATGTAATTGATTGGAATGTGATTGAAGTGGAGCAAGAAGAAGCTTTCCAAGTGCATCTGGTATGCATTCTGTACCAAAAAATCAAACAACTCTGGAATCGCGCCATAGGGCTTGTAAAGGTCCAATGGACTTGGTACGGTCCTAAGGACACTACTTGGGAGCATGAGGATGCAATGCACGTAGAATACCTGCATATTTTTGAGGATTTTTGAAAATTTTGTTGTATATGTGTACATAATGCACCGAGGACAGTGCATAAAGAAGGGGAGGGGATTGTAATATCCCTAGGCCAAACCCAATTGTAAATGTAAAATGCAAATGTACTTAAGCTGGTGAGATGTTTGATATCATTTTTGTATGCACCTTTTATGGCATAGTGCACGCATGAACTACGCACTAAAATGATGAAGTGTGCACATTCTAGGATACTGCACACAACCACTTAAGTGCACACGATTTTGAGGCCATAGAGCCTTTCTGTATATGTTGTGTTTTATAGGCCGGTGAGCTAGTTTTTTGATGATTAGGCCAGAGAGCTTAGATTTTAAAGGTCAATGAGCCTATTTTTGTATATTTCTCATCATTAATATAAAATATATCATTGCGCACAGACCGACCATGATAAAAGAGTATGGGGGACTAAAATACACTAGTTAAGGAAAGGGGGGGGTGCTAAAAGTTAAAGAAAAAGGGCTAAGCTAGGGAGATTAAGCCAAAAAGGAATATTATATTAATATTTGTTAAAACATAAAGTATGGATAATTATTTTATCCTAAGCTCTAAGGATGGGGACAAGTGGGACAAAGTAGCTCCCATCATGACAAGTGTCAAGTTGGGGACATGCATACATATTGTTTTGACTTAGTTCATTTTTCCATTCTCTTCCATCATTCAATCATCCATGATCATTCACACACTCATTGAGCTATCATCCGTACCTTCATGACTGTACCTGATCCTGTATTTGTACCCATACTTGTTGGTGTAGCTGGTTAGCTTGGGAGCTGGACTGAAGAAGCGGGTTGTCAGGCCCATGGGATATTGAAGAGGCGGGTTGTCAGGCCCGTGAGAAATTTATCTCTGGGTGAGAGAATTGTTGGGAATTGATTTCTTGAAGGTGCTAAACTATAGCTACGGGGCTCTGATAGTTCATGTCCAGCCTGTTGCTGAAGCCTAGAAAGGAAGTGGGGTAGTCGAGGGATTGTTGAACAGAGAAGGGGCACACTTCCTAGGGTGAGACATGCATGTGGGGAATGAGGGACTGTGGGTTGTTAGTTTGAGTTGGCACCTATGATGATGTATTTCCTGTTGTCTATGATACATCAACGTAGTTAGGATCCCCTTTATCCGGGTGGAGTTTAGTCCCAGCTCGGGAATGACCCACTGCTAAGAGTGATGAGTAGTGTGGTTTAAGGTTGGGAGGTTTGTGGAAGGTCTAGATGCAGTTGGTGATATTATTACCAAGATAAGTGTCAATTGTGTGATAAATTTAGATGTTGCATTATTATCTACGTGTTTATTTTTATGGGTTTATCCCATGTGTGGTTATAACTGTCTTTATATTTATGGGCATTTTCTGTATATGCTGCATGTATATGTTTACTGTTATTTTAGTATGAATCCATGCATTTACAGAATGTATTTGTCTGTTTACTTTTTATATATAAATGATTTTTGTGTGTATATGTTTTAATTGCAAGCAGTTTATAAAATTTATGTGGCATAGCTCAATTGGATGTCAGGTAACTTACAGTATGTTGAGCAGAGAACAAAAGTGTTTTCTAGAGTAGCATGGCCTAACATGGGTGGCCAGGGATGTTACACCTAATATACATGTAATGGATTCCAAACACTACTCCACATATGTCAAGGGGTACTACGTCCAATTCCACTTCATCAATAAAATTATCACTTATAAAATATTTAATCTGATATTGTTTCGTTACCTTTATCTCGACATACTTGTTTACCCAACCCAATGGATAGGGGCTAGGATGATCATGAAAATCCAATCCAATATTTCTAACCTAATCTGTTGTTATGAGATTACCATGTGAATTGCCAAAAAAACATCTATCTAGATCTTCTTGACCTGAATCTTGATGTGGAAGAGCTTGTTCATCTCCTTCTCTTCCTGGTGATGAAGGAAACTCAAATTCACCTCCTTATGCAGATATGTTTGGACATAAGTTTCATCCACATACAATCTAATTTCAAATTGATTGGTTGAATCTAAGGATAAGAGGTTCTTTTTCTTTCTATCCTTCTTGTGGTTCTTCGGGTTCATCTCTAGATGAAATTTCCAACATTTTTCCTCGGTGTGGAAATCAATGTTGCAATGATTGAAATGGTTATTGGGATATTTTCATTGATGTATAGTATTTGTTTTCTTTATATCTTTTCCCCTTGTCCACTTCTTCTTTCCCTCCTTGAAATATTCCTGGTGCTCTTTCTTCTTTGACCGACTTGGTTGCCCCTTTGTGTGGCCTATGTTTTCCAAGTATTGTGGTTGTAGACATGCCTCATTCATTGTCCTTGGCTTGAATAACATCACCTAATTTCGTAGATGACTGTGTAAACCCCCTAGATACTTGGCGAGTACATATGGGTTTGTGGGAGAGATACCTAGCATGATGACCATCTTTTTGAACTTAGTGGTGTACTCATATACACTCTACCCCTGCCTCTATCTAAAGTAGTTCCACCATATCCATTGGTCCTCTACATACACGATAGGGTAGAATTGGGACTTGAGGAGCGTTTTGAAGTCCTACCACCTAGTTACTAGTGGATCATCCTCCAGCCTAAGTATTTCCATGTGGCTTTCCCACTAGGTTAGAGCATGGCCCTCTAACTTCAATATAGCAAATGAAATCTTTTTCCCTTAATATATATGGTGAATGCCAAGATAAAATTTTACTTGTTGCAACCAATGATTTAATTTTAATGCATCGATCTCACCTTGGTATGTATTTATGTCCACTTTCTCTTCCATATTGAATATGGACTGTGAAGGGTTAACAACACTTAAAATTAGTTTCTCTTTCTTATATTCTTTTCGTGACTCCTTTCTTGAGTCTTCTTGATCTCTTGATTTTCCCTTCGATCTGATCTCTGAGTTAGATTCTCCATCATCTCCAAATGGTCTGATATTGCTTGCAAGAGCTAGCATGATGATCCAGATTTTATGAGTAGAATGAAATGAATACAGATTATTAATAGGTGCTTAACACAAAATAACAAAGATAAGCTCAACACTGTAAAATGCAGCGAAAACAAGCTTGCTGGAATGGTGGCGGTTTATCTCAGAGAAGAGATGTGATGGTTGTGCTCCTTCGCAAGCAGATCCTTACAATGAGGCTCTGAAGGCCTTTTTAAAATAAGAAGGAATGTAAAAAACCCTAGACATCCAAAAACCTAACCCTAGGAGATGAAGCGCTAAAAGTCATGTGGGCCATGTTTGGGTAAGTTAGTACATCAACTTCCCGGGGTTGTAACTTTTGCATATGATCGCTATTTTAGGCGTATGATAGCCCGTTGGAAAGATATCATTAAGGAGATTCATTTTAGGTGCAATATGGAAGGAACTTCCATATTGCAAACCTATTTTCCCAAAAATCATCGTTTAGGGCCTCAAAACGGCTCTGGAAGTGAAAACTGCTAAAAATAGTAAATTACCAAAATTACCAGAAAACTATTTTGAGCTAGTTGGAAAAGGCGGGTGGCCACCGATATCCATCTAGATCAATCCTCCCTCCTTAGGAGGCAATGGTCTCCATTGCGTTGAGGCCCCCCATGAGATGAGGAAATTTTTGTTGAATTTGGCCCCAGGTGAGCCACTTGCCTTGGTGCAAGAGCTACCTTGCTTTGATGACTCGATAAAACTAGATCCTTTCTGGTCGAGTGCCATTGATCTGTGTGTCCACAATCTGATCATTGGATGTTTGTTGTATGTAGTCAGGGTTGAGCTCTATTAGTGTTAGCTATTCTTCTACTTCGTAGGTGTCCAATAATGGTGGGAAATAAGGGCAAAGGAGATGCACGTTGAAAACTGGGTGCAGGCCAAGGAAAGGAGGAATGTTGAGCTAAAAATCATTATCCCCCACGACCTTGGTGATAGTGTACGAACCATAATGGAGTGGGCAAAGCTTCCTATGGGGTCCTGTAGGGCATTATTTCTGCAAGTGCAACCAAACTTTGTCACCCGCCTGAAACTTATGTGGCACCCGATGTTGATCATGGTGATGTTTGTACTTGTCATTGGACTTCTGTAGGATATCCTGAACCCATTGAAGGATGTGATGGATCCTCTCAATGAACCAGGTGGCTTTTTCAGCTTTAGTTGGAGCAGGATATGAGGCAGTTGAGGTGACTGCAAGGGGAAGTGAAACATCTATAGGACCCAATGGTTGGAATCCCAACCTGACCTGAAAGGGGTTGTGCCTGGTTGAGCTATGTACGGTTCGGTTGTAACTATGATGGACATAGGGAAGGCTCTCATTCCATGTGAAAGGGTTCTTTGAATTATACATGAGAATGATATGCATAATCATTCGATTTACAACCTCGACTTGTACATCTGTTTGGGGGTGGAAGGTTGTGGATTTGGTGAGCTTGGTGTCCAACAGTGACCAGAGGATTGACTAGAATGTGCTGAGAAATTGATTGTCCCGATCTTAGACAATGGTTTGTGGGATTCCAAAATGTACCCAGAATCATTCAAAGAAGAGCTTGGAAGTGGCCTCTACTGTGATGCTCTTCTTGCAGGAAACCAGAATCGCCATCTTAGAAAATAGATAAAAAACCAAAAAAACACAGTCATTTCCTTGCTTGGTGGATGGGAGGCCCGACATGTAGTCCATTGAGATGGATTCCCATGGCCTGTCAGGAGTAGGAAGAGGGGTGTACATGCCCTATTTCTTAGTGGTCGGTTTGGTAATAATGTAGGCAATGCAAGACCTGATATACTTGCTGACCTCCTGTCGAAGTTTCAACCAGTACAAATGTTTCTGTAGCATCGCCACTATATTTTCGATGACAAAGTGTCCTGCCACCCAGTTGTAGTGGGCTTCCCAGATCAGGTTCACTCGCTCGCTTAATGGAACAAATATATGGCCCAGACGACACAACAACCCATCCTAAAGATGGAGATTATTGACAATTGCGTTTACACCCAAAATTTGGTAGGTTGTGGTGAAGTCCGGGTCTGTCTCATAGAGTTGGGGCCATCCAGAGGTCTCATGGCCACAAGAGTCTAGCACCATGGTGAGTGCCACAACTGGCGGTCTGCTGAGGCAATCAATGACGCGATTGGTGCTTCCTATTTAATACTTGATGTTGAGGTGGAATTGCTGCAAGTATGTGGACCACTTTTGATGGTGGTCATTCTATAATTTTCCCTTTGTCTGCATGAACTACAGTGGCTTATGATCAGTGTGGATGACTATCTCCTTCCCAAGAATGTAATGTCTCCATTGGTGGAAGGCTTGCACAATGGAGTACATTTCTTTGTCATAAGTAGGGTACTTACGGACAACATCTGATAGTGTCTCACTATGATAGGCCACGGGGTGGCCGTGCTGAGTGAGAACGACACCCACAGCATAGTCTGAAGAATCTGTCTCGATCTCAAAGGGATGCTGCAGGTCTGGTAGTGAAAGTACTGGGGCTGAGCACAAGCGTTGCTTCAAATCATCGAATGCTTATTGTTGGGACCAGACCCATAGAAAATTTTCCTTACCACCACCCCTGTTTACTTGGATGAGGGACCATGCAATATGGGAGAATCCCAACATGAAACTGCGGTAGAAATTGGCAAGGCCCAAGAAACTCCGAAGCTCAGTGAGTGTGGTTGGGGCTGGCCAGTCACGGATGACTTGGATCTTGGCTGGATCCACATGTATGCCATGCTGATCAATGATGTAGCCCAGGTAATGGACCCTGTCCATGCTGAAGGAGAATTTTTCAAGGTTGACGTATAGCTTGTGCTGCCACAGGGTGTGCAGAACCTACTGAATATACTGCAAGTGTTTGACCCAAGTCTTGCTGTAAATGGAAATGTCATCCAGATACACCACTACAAAATTATTGGTGAATGGTCACAGGTTATCGTCCATCATCCTCATGAAATTGGCTGAAGCATTTGTCAAACCAAAGGGCATGACCAACCATTCAAAAAGGCCTTTTTTTTGACTTGAAGGCGGTCTTCCATACATCTGTCTGTTCTATCAGGACCTAGTGGTAGCCAGACTTTAGATCAATCTTACTAAAGTATTTGGCTCTCGTGAGTTGATCAAGGAGGTCGTCAATTCGGGGAATCGGGTACTGGTTTTTGACTGTGATTTTATTCAGATTCCGGTAATCAATGCAGAGTGACTAGGTTCCATCTTTATTTTGCACCAGCATGATTGGGCTCCCACAAGGTGATGATATGGGATGGGCGTGCCCCTTGTGGAGAATTTCTTGGATCTTTCTCTTGATCTCCTCATTCTCTAACAAAGAGCGAGGATAGACTGGCCCATTGGGCAGTGGTGTGTCAGGGGTCAGATTGATGGGGTGCTTGACCTGGCAGTGCAGAGGTATCCTTGTAGGTGAGGAGAAGATATCTGAGTATTCTTCCATGACCTTATCTACTTGCTTCTGCTGTGTGGAGAGGTCGGATACAGAGACCCTAGATGTGGCTATGATATTTTGCTTATTCTGAGAGTGAATAATGAAGAAGAAAAACTTCCCTATCTGAGAGATGAACTTCTTTCATTTCTTAGCAGATATTAAGGAAATAGCACTAGGTGGGACTGGCTCGGGTATCCTATACAATTTCCTGTTCAAAGTGATAATAACACTACGAGGCCTAGACTCATATACAACATGACGTTTCCATAAATAAGGTTGGCCCAAAATAACAACAAAATTTTTGAGAGGAGTAACATCACACAATACCTCATCTTGGAAGGGTTTGATGTCATAAAACAATCGACACTATTGGATGACGCGAAGATCGCTTCCTTGGCAGAGCCATCCAATGGTGTAGGATTGTGGGTGCGGCATTGTTGGTCGGGCCAGACGCTTGATGATCTCTACTGAGATGAGGTTCTTATGGCTACTGTTATAAATGATGAAGTGCAACAGAGTGCCTTTTACCCACATCTATGAAGGGAAGATGCACTCTCCTTCTTTTGGCTCGTCTGGTTCACCAGGCTGGAGCTTGGTGGTAGAAACAGTGGCACTAGGTTTTGCATCAATGATCCTTCTTCCCCTTTCTAGTTCTGTCTCAGATTCAGAATCCACATCTGATTCAAAGGCTTTCACTTCCACCACCAGTGATTTCTTTGAGTGACAGTCAACAGTGTTATTCCAAGGGCTCTTATGCAAGTCACACCACTTTTCGGTATCTTTCTTTGTCTTTCCAGTGTCCTTTTCTTTCATCTTGGACTGGTTTTCCTGATACTGTCCATATTTCTCTTTCCTTTGTTCTATGGGTTGGGGTCTTCCTTTCTTGGATTTTTTTGTGAGGGATTCCCAGGCCCAAATTGTCGCGTCTTTTGTTTGATCTTCTGCTCGATTTTGATGACATATTGGTAGGCTGCGCCCAAGGATGAGATGTCCAGAAATTCCATTTTAGTCTGGATGTATCTATGCAGAGCACTTCCTGCAATACTTGAGCACTAGATGTCTCTTTGAATCTTTGATACCCAACTTGGTGTGCATGGTATGGAAGATATTTGTGAAATCTAGCACTGCTTGGTCTCTTTCTTTCCGTAGTGTGGTCAATTTGGTATACAGGTCATCATAACTTCCAAAAGGGTAGTATTGTTCCTTAATAGCATCCCTGAAGGATTCATAGGTGGCCATGACTATAAATAATGAGGGTTCCTCTGTTTCCTTTTGCTCACAGAAAGTTTCTCACCAATCTTTGACATGGGGAACAACTTTGAGGAGTGCAAAAGTAATTTTTTCTCTATTCAAAAATTTATGGACAAAAAAATACCCTTCTAGTAGATTCAACCACTTGTCTATGACATCTGCGTACATCTGACCTTCAAATATAGGAATATCAAAGTTTATTTGTACCTTGAAGGGCGACACCTCCATTCGAAGAAGATGTGTCGCCTGTTAGTAGCCGCCAAAGGATTTGCACGAAACTATCCATCATCGACTTCCTCTGTTGCATGAGGGATTCCTCAATCGAAATTTTGAAAGGATCTCTTTTCCTGTCATCT
Source organism: Picea engelmannii (assembly GCA_009831015.1). Taxonomy (NCBI): domain Eukaryota; kingdom Viridiplantae; phylum Streptophyta; class Pinopsida; order Pinales; family Pinaceae; genus Picea; species Picea engelmannii. The sequence continues at coordinate 6,771 of ML831978.1, read as the reverse complement.
TTGTTTTACCTTGCCATGAGAGGTCACTTGGGCGTGCGAGAGATTTTGTCCTCAAGAGAAACAAGCTCGAGACCCAACTCTTTATACTCCGACTTCTTTGGAGACATGCATTAAGTTGACAAGGATAATATCTCTCTGATACCACTAATTGATCTAAATGTATATTGGTGGCCACCCACATTTTTCAACTGGCTCAAAATAGTTTTCTGGCAATTTTGGTAATTTACTATTTTTATCAGTTTTCACTTTTGGAGCCGTTTTGAGACCCTAAACGATGTTTTTTTGGGAAAACAATTTTTCAATATGTAAGTTCCTTCGATATTGCACCTAAAATGAATCTCCTTGACGATACCTTTCCAATGGGATATCACACACCCTTAACGGAGATTGTATGCAAAAGTTACGACCTCGAGAAGTTGATGTGCTAACTTACCCAAACAGGGCCCACATGACTTTTGGTGCTTCATCTCCTAGGGTTAGGTTTTTGGATGTCTAGGGTTTTTGACATTCCTGCTTATTGTAAAAAGGCCTTCAGATCCTTATTGTAAGGTTCATCTTGGGAATGAGAGCACCCATCACATCTCTTCTCAGAGATAAGATGCCACCATGCCAACAAGTTTGTTTCCGCTGCATTTTACAATTTTCAGCTTATTTCGTTATTGAATAGAAAACCAATTTGACTGTATCTCTGTTATTTTTTGTTAAGCACCTGTTAATAATCTGTATTCATTTTGTTCTACTCATAAAATTTGGATCACATGAGGAGGTTCATATTGCCACTAGTATCAACAACTTGTGCTTACAACCACTCAAATCTCTCTTCTTCGAGATCTCAAGGGTTATTATGATCAAACTCATCGTCCATGGCTAGGGTTTCTGCAACTTCTCTTTAAGTCAATTCCTGGATCCTGCAACTTCCTATAAATAACCCAAAATAAAAACGTTCTCTAATTCCAATATTACCTATAACATTCCATGGATATTCCACTAGAATAGTTCATCACAACATATCTAATAAATAAAACTGAAATATTTACTATTATGGTTATTTTTCATTTATATCTAAGACTCTTGATTATTGGTTTTCTTCTAAAAAACAAACTTATGAAATAGTTCAAATGTTAAAAATAGAGAACATAAATAAATACACACACCATCCAAAAATAACACAACATATGACATGGGAAACCCAATATGAAAGAAAAGCCATCTAGAAGGTAAGGCTCCTCTGCTCTCTTTTCTCTTGTATATAAATAATGTAAGTACAAATAAGGATGCATTCTTTATGGATTTTTGTTTGACCTGTGGCCTGTATATATGCTCTACAATCACTCCTCCTCTATTATGCTCATAGAATACCACTCTCACTTGTTTTAATCAAATATGAAACAAGATACCATGCAAAATAATGGAACCCCTTCTCCTTCTAGTGGTTTTTTATTTAACATAGCCTGATAGCCATCTAGGGGTAGGATTTTGACTTCCTCTTACCTCAATTGTGATAGGGTATTAGAACTTATAGAATATTCTTGAAACTATATATGTTTCTAGCCCCATATGAGTGAGTAATGGGGGATGACATGGCATCCTCTCGTACCATGGTGGTGAACACAGTAGGTCAACTTGTGGGAGGCATAACGTTTGCATACAAGCTTCGATTGATGCAATTTTTTCACCGTTAGAAAGGTATCTATGTGTATAATAGCATCATGGAGTTCAAGCTACATGAGGAAATTTTTAACCCAAAAATATGTCATTTTATGCCTCAAAATAGCCCCAGAAGGTTCCAGACCCCAATTTTCCAAACTAGGACCTACCACTAAAATGGTTTTGCAATCTTATTCCTCCAATTTTTTCCACTCTAAAAGCATCGAGACATATGAAAAATAATATAATGATACAATCTGGATCATTTATGTTGCTAATGATTTCACTCTCAACATTGTTGGTCATGGTGATGTTCCTTGTCGACATGGTAAAATTGTTAATGTCTATCATGTGCCAAACATGAATGAAAATTTGTTGTTGGTTTGTCAAATGACACATACATGTAATATTATTGAGTTTTATCCACATCGGATCCTCGTTAAGGATTTGAATAATGATAGGTCAATTATCGATGAAGGTTTTCTCGACTAGAAGGATGGACTGTACAAGTTTTTTGACCTCCCTCAACCTGATCCTAGACTGACTACTCTTGTTACTCACATTGATGAACACATCAGAATTTGGCATGAATAAATTGGACACATAAATTTTCAAAGTTCGAAATCAATGGATACACAAAATATGGTTGTTCTTCTTCCCAAATTTCTTCCACCTAATGACATTTCTAGAGGATGTGTGTTGGGAAAGCATCATAAGACCCATTTTGAATTTGGAAATGCGTGGAAAGCACAAAATCCAACACAATGATCTATATTGTATCAATTATCCCTCCTTAGTAGGTGGAAATTATACTTTATCCTTGATAAACAATCTCTCTAGATTTACTTGGGTCTATTTATTGAAAAATAAGAGTCATGTCATCGAACAATTCAAGGAATTTAAGGCATTGACTGAAAAGAAATGTGATTGACCTATCAAGTGTTTTATATATGATAATGGTGGATAGTATTTCAATCGATAGTTTGAAGAGCACCTTGTTTGATTTGGTATTTCCTAGAGGAGGTCTATTCCTCATACTCCTCAACAAAATGGTGTAGTTGAAAGAAAGGACCATACATTGGTCAAAATGACCTGTTTCCTTTTGCAAGCCAAATATCTACCACCTCGTTTGTGAGATGAAGTCATTTATCGTGCCAACTATCTCCTGAATCATATTCTAACTAGAGTTGTCAGTTATGTGACTCTAGTTGAGAAAATAATCTCTTAGAGTCTTCACCTATATTGCTTGGACTCATATTCTAGATGATTGAAAGAAGAAATTGGATTTAAAGAGACATGCTTGCATCATTATTGGATACTCAAAAGAATCCAAATCCTATCGACTATTTGACCATGTAAAACAACATATCATTATCAGAAGAAATGTGTTTTTTGATGAGAAGTCTTCGAGAATTAAGTTGTTGAACACTTCCTCTAGCTCATTACAGGATGACTCCTTCGATGTTTTTGACTCTAGTTCACTTGTCCATTTTTCATCATTTTGACTAGGCTGTCGAACTTTGTTCCTATTTTAATGGAGCCATCAACCTCTATTCTTTAGTTCACTAGCCAATTGATCTTTGTTTTGACTATGCCATAATCTTCTTCGACTAAAATTATTTCTTCTTATGCTTGATCTTATATAGTGTATATTGGTTCAACCTTTTATTTCCTACCTATATGGGTTGTTGTAGCATCCCCATTCCCAAGCTGGGAAATGCCACACAAAATGTCTACCTATAATACCAATGAAATTTATAAAATTCTCTGGATATGAACAATTTATGTAGTTTAACAAAATAAAATGCAAGTATAAATATAACAGTAGTTTCATAAAAGAATTGGCATAAAACACACACAATAAATAGCATGTGAACACATAAGAACAATTATCTTTTGAAATAGTCACCAATTGCATGTAGAACTTAGATGTTCCTCCCAACCTTTGGCCCTGCTTCTCATAAACTCTTAGTAGTAGGTCACTCTTGAGCTAAGGCTAGAATCTCAATTATGAATGGCTTCCTAAGCTAGAATAAGGTCTAACCAACACAATAACACTTATATCAAGGTGTCAATTTATATAACTAGCCTACAATATCTCATTTCCCATAGCCTGTCATACCCCAGGAAGTGTGCCCCTTCTCTATTCAATAGTCCTATGGCTGCCCCAATTACTTTTCAGGGCTTCAACAACAGGCTATACATAAATTCTCATATCCATGTAGCTATTTCCCAACAACCAAGGAAATAGTTACCAACACTTATCTCACTTGGATAGAATGCCCACGGGCCTAAAAACTCACTTCTTAAAAGTAATAATAAGCTTGACAACCTACTTATTCAAAGTACACACATGCACGACAACCTACGTTTTCAACTTAGAATACCCTAGTTTACTGGTTATCAACATCTCTCAATGCTTCCAAGTATAGGTACAATGTTGATGGCAAGGGGAGTATTGATGGCATGAGCCGAGGTGAGAATGATGAGTGAATCCCCCAAAATGTACTAAGATCTTACTTTTTATATGCATGTTCCCAACTTGACACTTATCATGTTGGGAACTACATGGTCCCCACATGGTGGTATGTTCCTTCCACTTAGGAATTTAAGATATATATGAATATATCCCATAAATTATACTTTAGGAAATATTATTATGATATTTCCTTGGATTAATCCCTTTTGGCTTAGCCCCTCTTCCTAGACCTTTGGCCCCTTTTCCCTCTAGTGGCGTTTTATCCCCCCATACTCTTTTGTTTGGATGATATGCACCAGTGATATATTTTTATTAATATCCAAGTGTGATTACATATTAAAATGATAGGCTCATTGGCCTTTTAGTATTTTTTCTCTCTATCCCAATCACCACACAAGAACTCTAGATTCAAAACATATTTACAATGGCACTCTAGACAAAAATATACTGGATCACAAACCTATATGTACATTTACAATTGGGGTCCATCCTAGGCATATTACATTCCCCTCCCCCTTATTTATGCATTGTCCTCAATGTATTATATACACATGTACAATCAAAATCTTCAAAAATCTTCAAAAATATGCGGGTACTCCTCCCACATAGCATATTCATGATCCTAGGTTGAATCCTTAGGACTGTAGTAGGTCCATTAGACCTTTACCAACCCTATTCCTTGATTTCAAAGAAAATTGACCTTCCAATCCAATATGCACACTAGGTGTACTTGGAAGTCTCCTTCTTTCTCCACATGAATCACATTCCAATCAATTACATGATTAGCATTAGGTACATACTATTTATGCAAAGAAAAATGGAGAAGATTATGAATGCACATGCATGTAGGTAGTGCTAGAATGTATGCAATAGGACCAATCCTTTCCAACATTTCAAAGGGTACACAATATCACATTTCCATCTTTGCATAGTTCCCCAACTTCAAGGAACTTCTCTTGGCCTTCACTTTTAAGAACACATGGTCACCCACTTTAAAATCTCTATGAGTCTTTCCCTTATCTGCATATATTTTCTTCATGTCCTAGGAAACCTTTAAATTATACTTTATCTTCACCATATTTTCTTCCATTTCCCTAACTAACTATGGCCCAACTACTACTCTATCTATTGGGTTGTCCCAACTCATTGGCATGTTGCACTTTCTTCCATATAATGCTTCAAATGTGCTCATCTTTAAATATTCTTTATACCCATTATTATAAGAAAACTCAACTAAATGAAAATAATCTTCCCATTTCGATGGGTTTTCCATCACATACATCCTCATCATATCCTCAATCACTTGATTGATCCTCTCTGTTTTCCCATATAAATATGGATGATATGTTATGCTAAAGTTCAGATTTGTTGTAAATCCTTTGAATAATCCCTTCCAAAATTTTTATGTGAACTTGGGATCTCTGTCAGAAACAATTTCCTTAGGCACACCATGAAGCCTGACAAATTTCCTCACATAATTATCAACAATGTTAGTTTCCTTGTGAGTTAGCTTCACTGGGATAACATGGATAGATTTATTAAGTTTATCCACCACCACCATGATGAATCATGTTGTTTGGATGTTATAGGAAGATTGGTGATGAAATTAATTTTCACCACTTCCCATTTCCACTTAGGAATGGGAAATGGATGTAGAAAATCCGCTGGATGTCTATTCTCATCCTCGACCTTTTGGAATTCTAGACATCTAATAATGTAATCAACCACCTCCTTCTTCATGTCAGGCCAAGAATATTGGCTCTTTACAGCTGCAATTTTCTTCTAGTATCCTGGGTGCCAAGAATAAGGAACATTATGCATCTCCTTCAACACCAAAATTTTCATCTCCTGAAAAATTCGTCACATAAACTATGCCCCTGTACATGAGGATTCCATCCTCCCTTAGCTCATAGCCTTGAATTTTCCGTTGGAAATTACTTTGTTGTAATTTTTCCTTTGTGTCCAAGTACTGCTAATTGGATTTGGTAGCTTCCATAATTATGTCCCTCAAATCATATTTATACATGCTAATGGTTGTAGCATGCATCTCATACACTCTTCTGCTGAGTGCGTCAACCACCTTGTTCTCTTTTCCTTTGATATGATTTATATCCAAGTCATGCTCATTGAGGAATTACATCCATATAGTTTGTCTAACATTCAAATTTGGTTGTCAAAACAAATATTTCAAACCACTATGGTTTGTCCTCAGCTCAAATCTTCTTCCCACGAGATAGTTCCTCCACATATTCAAGGCATGCACTATGGTTACCAATTCAAAATAATGAGTGGAATAATGTCTCTCATGCTCCTTTAAATTTCTTGAACCATAGCATACCACATGCTCATTTTGACTGACTCCAACAAGTCCTTATTTGCATGAAATAGTGCACACAACGAAATCTTCATTAGGATTAACAATCCTCAATATTGGTGCACTTTTCAAAAAACTCTTCAAGTGCTGAAAAATTCTTTCACAATCAGGGGTCCATTCAAATCTCACGCCCTTCTTTTGCAAAGATGTTATTGGGTATGAAATCTTTGAAAATCCCTCAATAAATCTTCTACAATATCATGCTAGTCCCATGAATTATCTCACCTATGAGAAATTGTTTGGTATTGGTAGTCCCTCAATGGATTTTATC
>ML831977.1:81728-93529 GCA_009831015.1 Picea engelmannii | reverse complement strand
CTATGCTTGGAGTAGGTGGTTTCATTTTTACATAAGCTTGAACCATAGAAAACTATGCTTGAACTTCCCAACGCATGGTTGGTACTTAGCCCCCAGCTTAAGAAACTAGCGGCTTAACTTCAGCATGAAGTCCAGAGGCTGAGTTCCCACGTGCTGGAATGTTCGCACCCTGGCTATAGTGCAACCTGCGAGAATGGGTCATTCTCGCACCCTGGCTATATATCAACCTGCGAACTGTTCGCACTCTGGCTATAGTGCAACCTGCGAACTTCCCTTTTTATAAGGTTTTTACATAGTAAAATGCAACTTCCTTTCTCAGGAGAAGTTCTTCTCCCTTCTCTCTTTAGGAACTCAGGCCACTGACCTCTCTGAAGGCAACAGATAGGTTTACATCATTAACGATCATAGGGATGACGAAAATAATGTGTAACACACATTACCTCTAGAGTGTATCCTTGGGCTCTAATAAATATGGCAGTGCCCTCACAATGCTTTGATAATTAGGTATGGATATCAAGGCTTTGATTTGATTGAGGGGGGGAACCCAAGCCTTAGATTAGGTACAAATATTGTAGGCATCTAGGGTCAAACACAATGCATCAAACCACCACACCCAACCTTTCAAGGTCTTAGGAAACTTCTAGGGCTCAAGGGTCATGAATGACACCTCAAACGACCATAGATGACCTCTAGAGGGGATATTTGGCCTTCAAGTGGGGATATGGGAATTTTTAGGAGATTTTGAGCACTAGGTATGGGTCTTGGGTCCTTGGACATGATTGAGGGAAGAAATTTAGGCCTTATGTCCTAAAGGAAGCTTCTAGGCATCTAAGGCCATTAACAACATGTTGAACCACCACAAAAGACATTTATAGGGTATCCTTTCTCTCCAAATGGGTATAATAAACATTATGAGTTTTTGAACATTAAGTACATGAGTCTCTAAAAATTTGATATGGTCAAGGGAACTAACCTAAGAGTTAGGCCATAAAGGAATTTTATAGGATTATCAGACTAAGAATGAAATTTTGAACCACCACAATTGACCTATCGAGAGAATCCTTTACCTCTTAGTAGGTATATAGGTACCATTGGAATATATGAGCACTATGTATGGGTCTTGGGGCCCTAGATATCACTAGGGGAGGAAACATGAGCGTTATGTCCTAAACGAATATTCTAACAATTTATGACCAAGAAGGATGCCTTGAACAACCACACATGGCCTCATGAGGGTATCATTTCCCTATGATTAGGGATTTCAATGCCACTAGGTGATTTTGAGCAATAGGTATGTGTCATATGGCCCTAGAAATGATGTAGGGAAAAAGGTCATGCCTTAGGTCCTGAAGAAATATTTAATGCATCCAGAACCATGAACAATGCCTTGAAGCACCACACATACGCTTTGGAGGGTATTCTCGTCTTTTGATAAATATTTTAGTATCCACACATTGTTTTGATCATTAGGTATGGATCTCAAGGCCTCTATACGATTCAGGGGGGAACCCAAGCCTTACCTGAAGTAAAAATCTTGTAGAAATGTAGCACCAAACATGACACCTCAAAGAACAACACTAGACATATTGAGGTATTAGGTAGCTTATAGGTATCAAGGGTCATTAATGACACCCCAAAAGACCATAGATGACATCTGGAGTGGATATTTTTCCTTCAAGTGGTGATATGGGTATCATTAGGGGATTTTGAGCACTAGTTATGGGTCATGGGTCCTTGGACATGATTGAGAGAGGAGACCTAAGACTTAGGTCCTGAAGGAATATTCTAAGCATTTATAGTGATCAATGACATGTTGAACCACCACAAAGTACCTTTCTGGGCTATCCTTGGCCTCCAAATGGGGATAATCAATATTATGAGTTTTTGAATATAGAGTATGATTCTATGGAACCTGGATATGGTCGAGGGAAGAAGCCCAAGAGTTAGGCCCTAAAGGAATTTTATAGGCTTCTAGGGCCAAGAATGACACTTTTAACCACCACAAATGACCTCTTGAGGGAATCCTTTGCTATAATTAGGTATATATGTACCACTAGAATTTTTAATGATTGGGTGTTCATTTCAAGGACCTAGACATGACCATATGAACGTTAGGCCCTAAAGGAATATTCTATCCATCTAGGACCAATAAGGATGCCTCAAAGAACCACGCATGGCCTCATGAGGGTCTCATTGGCCTATGATTGTGTATGTTGGTGCCACTAGGTGATTTTGAGTATAAGGTATGTGTCCCAAGGCCCTGGAAATGATCTAGGGAATAATGCCATACCTTAGGTCATAAAGAAATATTTAAAGCATCCAAATCCATTAGAAATACATCAAAGCACTGCATATTATCTATGGAGGGTATCTTTGGCATGTTAGAAATTTTTTAGTGCCCTCACAAGGTTTTGATCATTAGGTATGGGTCTCAAGGCCTTGATTGGGTATGCACCACTAACATTTTTCATCCATTGTGCTAAGAGCACACATGTTCTCTAGAATGTGTGTGCATTATAGCATGAATGATTTCTAAATTGCATGTTAATTCTAAATCTTGTGTGCACTCCTATGAGATAAAAACAAAAAAAGAACAAAGCCCCACCTCAAACTCTCAAAAAATTCCTCTCTTGTCTACACATTTCTTTACATCTTTTGCAAAACAATGTCTTTGCATACAATTTTTATGATTCTTGTGTGATTGGAAGGAAAATCTTTGTCTAATTAGTGTTGTTAATTCCCATGAACATGGGGAATAAATTTAATCAATCAAGAAATGTTTCAAGGAAATATCATTCCATTCAAAAGGTCAACGAAGGAAGAGAAAATGAAAGTTTAGGTATGGAAAAGTGCAAGATTTTAGCAGAGACCAATCCAAATTCTAGCACAATAGAAGCCATTTTTGTTTCTCCTCCATCACCACAAGAAAAGCATGGTATTTCACTAGAGGCAAATCCAATTTTTACCTCTATTGAACCTCCAATGATTGTTTCATTAAGACATGTTGTTGTGGATGAGTAGACTATGATGAATTTTCTTGGAGCTTGTTCAGGAAAGGAATGTATATATCATCACTCAATCATTTTCAAATATTCTTTCCAACACCAAAATGTCTTGCAACCTTGGAGGTGTGATCCTCTCTACTAAACTACAATCTTTCACCTTTAGGGACATAGAGTTTGTCTAGTTTGTAGAGTAAACCATTTTGGAGATGATAGTCAGCCTTGTTGACACCTTATTCTATATGAATTTGGCCATATAGTTGTTGAAACACCTCTTTGAAGTCGACATATTCAGTTTATGCCTCTTCGTATGCATCATGGGTAAAAGGATCCATGTGAAAACATGTTCCCAAGGCTATAATATCGGATGTGGGTGGCCTCGAAAGCATGACTACCAAATTATTAGTGTTTCCCTTCTTATACTTGATGACTATAAGAAATTTTTGCAAAAACCCCATCCATTTGTAATGTCTAGTTTGTTGAAGCTTAATTTGGGCTTGCAAATATTGCAATGCCTAATTAAGTGTTTATTTTCCCATCAAACAGTTCTTCCACTTCTTAATAACTTGAACCGGGACATAGAGTTCATTATCATATGTAGTGTAGTTTAAGACCCCCCCATGAAATATTTCAGAATGATAGCATATCAACTTACCTCATTGCGTCAAAACTTCTCCCATAGCGTACCCACTTGCATATGTCTCCACTTCGAAAGGATTTTGTAAGTTAGGCAATGTGAGAATTGGGGCTTAAATAATATTTCATTTTATCTCATCGAAATCTTTCTACTAATTCATTCCCCATTAAAAAATCTTACCACTAAATTTTATGGTGTGGAGTGGTGCAACTACTGTTGAAAAGGATTCTACGAAATTTCGTAGGTATTGTTTTGCCCCAACAAAGCTCCTAACTTTAATATCATTAATAGGAGTTGGACACTTCATGATGGCCTCCATCTTTGAGGGATCTATATTGAGTTCCCCTCCATTAATCACATACCCAAAATGCACCAGTGACTACTTAGAAAACTCACATTTCTTGAGGTTATCCTATATCTAGTGAAATGTCATTTGATGCCTCAAAATAAATTTGGAAGGCTTCGGACCCCAAATCTCCAAACTGGGACCTATTGTTAAAATGGGCCTTGCAAGCCAATTCCTCCAATTTTTCCACCCATAAAATATGATAGATGAAAAATTATATGATGATCCATTCCAGATCATACCCCCCCATTTAGCGAGACTTTTTGTTAGGGACCTAACCCCTCACGTAGGTAGAATAATATATTTCCATGTAATAAAGGCCAATATTAATAATGCCTAGCAATAAGGAAGAATAAGTCAAATGTAAGAAGACCTAATACTCCTATTTATAATAAATATATATTTCCATGTAATAAAGGCCAATATTAATAAGTCCTAGCAATAAGGAAGAATAAGTCAAATGTAAGAAGACCTAATAGAATCTTATGCTTCTAGAAGGATCTTCCTCTAGATTGTTTTTTTGGATAGATATATTTAGTATAAATAGGAGTAGAAGGTATGAGAAGATTTTTCTTGGATATTATTGTAATAGAGCTCTGCCCTATTGGAGGTTTCCCCCTCGAAGAGGCAAGTGAACATTGCTCTCAGTAATCAAATTGTTCTTTCTAGTGTTATTCTAGTATTATTTTGGTATTATTGTGGTATTGTTTTGGTTATATCATTGTTTATCTGCCATTTCTAGCTAATTATTTTTGTTTTGCATACTATTTTATATCTGGAATACTACAAGTGGTATCAAAGCATCTTCCTCGGCAGAAAATTGTGGGTTAAATTTTTTTCAAGGTAGAGACGTATTCCAGTGTCTTAAATCTACAGAGATCTATCATTACACGCATAAACCCGTGGTCGAGGATTTATACACATAGGAAATACAAGTGGTACCTAAGCGCACATCTATTTGCCACCCTTGTAACCCATGTTGGTACCCCTTCGAGTGGTAGTGCATCAGACATCACTTGTATATGAATCAGCCTAGATATCCTGAAGCCCTCCATAGATAAACTGATTGGCCACCTGAATGCTATAGTACCACCAAGAACAACACTTGGGAAGATACTCTCTAGTACCTGGGTAGTCCGGTAGTACGGCTAAGGGCATGGTCTAGCCTCTTTAGTTGATGCCCTAAGATATTGGGATGAGTACTATTGTTGGACCCCGTATGTATATCAAAGAGTTATAGCACAGGGAAAACCCTTATTTGTAGAACCCTTTAATACCCTAACCCTTGGGACGGAAACAAAAAAAAAACAGAACAGACAAGATCTATTGGCACGCAATTGTGTATCTTGCATTCAGATTGAAAAATTCCTACACATTTCTTCCTATTAATAATTTGGGCATTTAGTCACTGTAGTATTCTTCAAATCGGAGTATAACGTCGCAGGAGTAAAAAAACAAAATTGGATCATGTTGGCACCATTATTTGAGACCTATCACGTTGGATTCCTCTCTTTGCCCATCAAAGTTACCAAAGTTGTAATCCTAGATATGGGTGGTCATGAAATCATGTCTGCCAACTTGTTGTTTATTTTCTTATACTTGATGACTAGATGAAATTGTTGTAAAAACTTCATCCACTTGTAATGTTTAGTTTGTTGTATCTTACTCTGGACCTACAAATATTGTACTAGTTGGTGATCTATGTGGATGATGGTCTCCTTTCCCATTAGATAGTGCTTCCACTTATTGACAACTTGAACTAGGGCATAGAGCTCCTTGTCATAGGTAGGGTAGTTGAGAATTTCCCCATGAAAAATTTCATAATGATAGCATATCAGCCTTCATCCTTGCATCAAAATGGATCCCATGGCATACCCACTTGCATTTGTCTCCACTTCAAAGGGATTACGAAAGTTTGGTAGCACGAGTATTGGTGATTGATTGATATTTATTTTCATTTCATCAAAGGCCTTATGTTGATTCTTCCCCCACTATAAACTCTTACCACTGGTTGTTATGTCGTGGAGTGATGTAGCTACCACTAAAAATGAATCTATGAACTTTCGAAAATATTGTGATGCCCCAAAAAAACTCCTAACTTCAGTGGAATTTGTAGGAACTGGCAATTTCATAATGGCCTCTATATTTGTGGGATATATCTTGAGCTCCTCTCTACCAATCACATACCCTAAATACACCAAAGACTGCTAAAAAAACTCACATTTCTTGATATTGGCCAACATTTGGTGCCTTTTTAGAGTCTCTAACACCTACAGAAGATGTGAGATGTGCTCCTCCCAGGTAGTGCTATAAACCAGTATATAATCCAAATAAACAATAAAAAATGAATCTAGATAAGGTCGTAAAACATCATCCATTAGTCTCATAAATGTAGTCGAGACGTTGCATAAACCGAACAACATAACCAACCACTCATGCAAACCTTGCCTTGTCTTGAAGGAAATATTCCACGTATCTTTTTCTTTGACTCATACATGGAGGTATCCTAATTTCAAATTTAGCTTAGTGAAGTACTTGGCATGCTGCAGTCAGTCCAACAGATCATTGATCCTTGGAAGAGGGTATTGATTCTTTAGTGTAATGTTGTTCAATGCTCTGTAATCAATACATATTCTCCAAGTCCCATCCTTCTTGGGAAAAATTATGATGGGTGACCCACAAGGTGAGGTACTTGATCAAATCACACCCTTCTCCAACAATTGATGCAATTTCTTCTTCACTTCATTCACTTCTAGAACAGACTGCAATACAACCCAATATTTAGCAATAGGGAGTCTGGAAAATACTATATTTCATTCTCAAAATCCCTCTTGGGTGGTAACCCTTTAGGCTCCTTGAACACTCCTCTATATTCCTATATAAAATCCTCTATTGTTTATACTCTTTAATACACCCTTCTAGGGATGTATTCACTCTCATTGACTCATCATCAGACTGATTTTATGTTAAGAAAAGAAAAACACATTTCTTATTAGAACTAAATTTCAACTTTTTGGCTTGGTTGTCTTTTACCAGTGAGATATTTGACTTGTCTTTATGTGTGTTGATGATGTAGTACTTTCCATCCTTGATCAGTCGATATTGGTTGTCTCTTCGCATGAATACTTCATCCCTCATATACATGTAAGGGTTTTCAAACACTAACTCCACATACATCAAGGGGTACTACATCCAATTCCACTTCATCAATAAAATCAACACTTATAAAAAATGTAATCTTACATTGTTTCGTTACCTTTATCTTTGCATCTTGGTTTACCCAATGGATAGGGGCTAGAATGATAGTGAACCTCCAATACAAGCTTGTTGACTAGATCCGCTACTATGATATTATCATGTGAACCAGAGTCGAACAGAGCATCTATATTTGTCTTCTTGACTTGAATATCAATGTGGAAGAGCTTGGGCATCTCCTTCTCTTCATAGTGATGAAGGCTACTCAAATTCACCTCCTTATTCACATATTTGTAGAAAATATTTTCATCCATATATAAGCTACTTTCAACCTGATTGCTTGAATATTTGGCTAAAAGATTCTTTTTATTTTCATCCTCGTGGTTCTTTGGGTTCATCTCTGGATGCAATTTCCATCATTTTTCCATGGTGTGGCCATCAATATTGCAATGATTACAATATTTGTTGGGATATTTTCACTGATATGTAGTTTTTGTTGTCTTCTTATCTTTCCCCCATCTCCACTTCTTCTTCCACTCCTTGGAAGCTTCTTGATGCTCTTTCTTCTTTGAACCACTTGGGTGCCCCTTCTTTTGGCCTATATTTTCCAGGCACTGTGCCTATACACATGCCTCATCCACTATCATTGGCTTGAAGAGAATCACCTCCTTTTATAGATGGATATGTAAACCCCCCAGATACTTGAGGAGTACATGGGGGTTCTTGGGAGAGATACCCAACATGATGGCGATCTTTTTGAATTCAATGGCGTATTCATGTACACTCTGCCCATGCCTCTGCCTGAAATAGTTCCATCGAATCCATTGTTCCTCTACATACCCAATAGGGTAGAATTAGGACTTGATGAGGGTTTTGAATTCCTCCAACCTATTTACCGGTTGATCACCCTCCAAAGTGTTTTTTGTATGGTTTTCCCACCAAGTTAAAGCATGGCCCTCTAAATTCAATCTAGCAAATGAAATCTCCTACTCTTAATCTATATGGTGAATGCTAAAATAAAATTATAGTTGTTGCAACTAATGATTCAATTTTAATGCATTGATATAACCTTGGTATGGTTTTATGTCCACTTTTGCTTCCATATTGAAAAGGGACTATGAATGGTTCACGACACTCGAACTTGATGGCTCTTTCTCGAATTCTTTCTGCGACTCCTTTCTTGAGTCTTCTTGATCTCCTGATTTCCCCTCCAATCTGATCTCTAAGTTAGAGATTCCATCATATTCGAACAGTCTGAGCATGCTAGATAGAGCCACCATGATGAGGTTCATATTACAACTAATGTTGGAAACTTGTGCTACCAACCTCTCAAATCTCTCTTCTGTTGGATCTCGAGAGTTGTTATGAACAGACTCCTCTGTCGTGGCTAGGGTTTTTGTGACTTCTCTTTAAGTTGATTCCTAGATCTTGCAACTTCCCAAAAATACCTAAAGTAAAAACATGCTATGATACCAATATGATATGTAAATAACCATGGATATTCCATTGGAATAGTTTGTCCCAACATATATAATAAATAAAACTAAAATCTACACTATGAAGGTTAAAATCCTTTAGATTCTAGAATATTTAGTTATTGATTTTATGCTTATGCATGAAATAGATAAAATGCAGAAAATAGAGAAAAATAAAGTACAATCAAACACCATCCACAATATAGCACAAATATTTTCTCTGGCAAACAATTACAGGATAAAACTCGGCTAGAAGGTGAGGCTACTCTGCTCTCTTTTCTCTGGTATGCAAATAATGCAAGTACAAAGGAGAAGGCACTCTCTATGGAGTTACCTGAGACCTATGGCCTATTAGGTTGCTACAAAACATTAACACCCTCTTTTATGCTCTCAAATTTCCCACTCCTAGTTGTTCTACTTTACTATGTAACAAAGTACAACAACATAGAATGGCACTCCTTCTCCTCCTAGTGGCCCGGTATTTAACATAGCCCAAAAGCCATATAGGGATAGGTTTTTTACTTCCTCAACCCTCAATTGTGTATGGTTTTGAACCTTCTAGAATCTTCTTGAAATTCTTCACGTGGATAGCCCCATATGCATGAGTAATGGGGGTTGACGTGACATCCTCTTGTACCATGGTGGTCAACATGATAGGTCAACTTGAGGGAGTCATAAATTTTGCATACAAACTCTAATTGATGCACGGTATGGACCGTTGGAAAGGTCTCGGAGTGTAGAATACCATCAAGGGGGTGGGCACAATTTTTAAACTAAAAAAACCTAAATAGCGTCATTTAATGCCTCAAAATGGCTCTGTAAGGCTACAGACCCCAATTTTCCAAATTGGGACCTGCCACTAAAATGATCATGCAAGTTTATTCCTCCAATTTTTTCCACATAATTAGAATATTCTTCAAAGTTACAATATTTCAACACTCCCCCTTAATGAGAAGGGTATTCTATTGACATGACCCAATACAACATCATCAAGAGAAAGAGAGGGCAACATCATCTTCGGCATCTCGAACAATGACTAGCACATCTACAAATCATTGAAATTTTTTTCTCATAATCAATATCATCATCGTTCACGACATGGAGCTAGAGTAACGTCGTCATCATCATCATCATCAGCAGCATGAAGTTGAAACATCAACATCAATAGCATGAAGCTAGAACAACAACATCACCAATAGCATAAATATGGTACAACATCATCAACAGCATGAGGTTGAAACAACATCATCAACAACACGAGGCTGGAACAACATCATCAACAACACGAGGATGAAACAACAACATCAACATATGGAAAAAAAATGAGGCAGGTGCAACAATAACATTTTGTGGCACTCTGACAAACTGCCCTTACTGGACCTACGA
The DNA here is from genome assembly GCA_009831015.1 of Picea engelmannii. Taxonomy (NCBI): domain Eukaryota; kingdom Viridiplantae; phylum Streptophyta; class Pinopsida; order Pinales; family Pinaceae; genus Picea; species Picea engelmannii. The sequence continues at coordinate 83,488 of ML831977.1, read as the reverse complement.
GAACTTCCTAGGAATCATAAGATTCCCTAGGATATAAAATCCTAACAAGCTACCAATTGGTACTCTGACAGGTCGTCCTTACCGGGCCTTCAATATCTTCCCAAGAATCAAATGATTCCCTAGGATATAAAATCCTAACGGAGCTACCACTACTGACCCAATTGGCATATTCATTCACAAGTACTCTGACAAACCATCCTTACCGGACCTTCAGGATCTTCCCAGGGATGATCAATCCCCTAGGATATTAAATTCTAATGGGGCTACCTATTGTTGGTTAGGATACCATAGTATCATCAAAATCACTCCCCCTTTCGAGGGAGGTCCTTTCAGAAAACACCAAGCTTGTCTCAGAAGTACTCAAACTTCACACGAGATAGAGGCTTGGTAAACACATCTAAACATGATCATCTGTGCCAACATATTGGAGATCTATATCTCTCCTCTGCACCATATCACCAATGTAGTGATATTGTATCTCTATGTGCTTCACCTTATCACGAAACATTGGGTTATCCAACATCTTTATACAACTCTAGTTATCACATAGAATCACGGTGCATTCCATCTCCATATTGAACATACTTATCAAAAACTTCTGAATCCATATGGATTCACAACTGGTGGAACATGCTGCAATGTACTTCTCTTATTCTATGTTGAGAGCAATACTGGATTGCTACCTTCTTTGTCATGAAGTCATGGGTGACCCCAAACTAAAACAACATCCTGAAGTGTTCTTTATGTCTGAAGCACTTCCATCCCAATCTGAATCAGTATAACCATACAGTCTAAAGTCATGATATCCAGTATAACAGAGACCATAATCCAACGTACCTTTAAGGTATCTCATCATATGATTTTCAGCTACAAGGTGAACACGTCTAGGCTCCACCAGATACTGACTCAAGGTTTTCACAGCAAAGAATATATATGGCATGGTATGTTAGAAAAATAGTACCGCAGAGCAATAAAATAAAACAAATGCGGAAACAAAACACAGAAGATACACAATACAAGAGAGACACAGATTTGCGTGGTTCACCCAATGTGGGCTACGTCTACCAAAGAAATTGCCAAGTCCTTTCTTTATTATTATCCAACAAAATGAAGGGATACAACCTATAGCAAAACCCGGTGTAACTTCCTCTTCTTTCTCTCACAGTCTCCTCTTCCAGAATACGATACTCGCCAACATACATAGCCGCAATACATTTCCCTCATAAAAGAGGGTTTCCTTCTAGGGAAAAAAAAACCTATCATAATCTCTATCGTTAGATATGCGACCTTATAATGAACGGTCTAGATTTACAATGAAATTACAATATACTTTTACAAGGAAATTTTTGCTTCGGGGGCTTCGCCCCCGGACCCTGCAGAAGGGGTACCCCCCCTCTGCACTCCCCCGTGTGGAAGAGTGTACATACTTATGGGGTGTAAATACTTCATGGGGTATAAACATGGCTGAAAGTAAAAGGCCTCTAAATCAGGAAGATAATCAGGCTCCACAACCAACAATCTCCCACTTGGAGACTGATCTCAACAACTCCACCGCTACTGTATATGTCGGACTCTGAACCTTCTTGGACCTGGAAAATTTCTCATATTCATATTCATTCTTGAAGACCAACTGAAACTGAGCAAGAACTCAGTTTCTCCCTGGTTACTCCCTTTGTTAACATGTCTGTAGGATTCTAGCTAGTGTGTATCTTTTCCAGCTTCAATTGTCCATCTTCCAAGGTGGATCGTATGAAGTGGTA
>ML831977.1:53443-79107 GCA_009831015.1 Picea engelmannii | reverse complement strand
TATTACATTTTCTTCCTGATTTCTCTCCTGCTATCCATCTCTTTGTTTCTTTGGAGCTCTGCAGTCTTTCTTCAGATGTCCTTTCTTCCCACAATTCCAGCACTCTATCTTTCCAAGTCTGGATTTGGATATGCCCTTCCTAGAATTCCCATGGTTCCCTGAGCCCTTTCCTCTATCCTTTTGTCTTCCCCTGTTCTCCATGTTCAACGCATTACCTGATGTCTCACTTGTTTTTTTCCATCGCATTTCCTCACTAAGGATAACACCCACAACATCATCAAATTTTAAAGTATTTGAACCAGAGACAGAGTTACTTACAGCCATGACTAAGACATTCCATCTTTCTGGCAAGGAGCACAATATTAGAAGAGCCCTAACCTCATCATCAAAGTCCACTTTTATAGAACTTAGTTGATTAGTAATTGTATTAAATTCATTTAAATGGTCTTCAACAGACCCACCTTCCGACATATTCATATTAAATAATCTCTTCATTAGAAATACCTTATTGGACACCGAGGGTTTTTCATACAATTTGGCCAAAGAGTCCATCAAACCCTTCGTTGTCTTTTCTTTTGAGATATTGAAAGCCACCGACGCTGCCAGGCTCAGCCGTATCGTTCCTAGAGCCTTTCTGTCAACAATCTCCCATTCTTCATCCTTCATGGCCACCGGCTTCTTTGCTACTCCGCTCAATGGTAGGAATAGATCTTTCTGATATAAATAATCTTCCATATGCATCTTCCATAACTGGTAGTTTTGGCCGTTAAATTTCTCAACCCTAAACTTTCCATCTCCCGACATTGCTCCCACTCGAACCAAGAACCCTCTTTTCCTGCAAGTTACCTTACGCTCTGATACCAGTTGTTAGAAAAATAGGACCGCGGAGCAATAAAATAAAACAAATGCGGAAACAAAACACAGAAGATACACAATACAAGAGAGACATAGATTTATGTGGTTCACCCAGTGTGGGCTACGTCCACTAGAGAAATTTCCAGGTCCTTTCTTTATTATTATCCAGCAAAATGAAGGGATACAACCTACAGCAAAACTCGTTGTAACTTCTTCTTCTTTCTCTCACAGTCTCCTCTTCCAGAATACGATACTCACCAACATACATAGTTGCAATACATTTCCCTCATAAAAGAGGGTTGCCTTCTAGGGAAAAAAAACCCTAACATAATCTCTATTGTTAGATCTGCGACCTTATCATGAACTGTCCAGATTTACAATGAAATTTCAATATACTTTTACAAGGCAATTTTTGCTTCGGGGGCTTCGTCCCCGAACCCCCGCTGGGGGCCCGCTTTCCCCCAAACCCCCCAGCTAGGGGGATATCCCCCCCAGACCCCGCAGAGGGGGTACCCCCCCTCTACACTCCCCCGCGTGGAAGAGTGTACATACTTATGGGGTGTAAATACTTCATGGGGTATAAACACGGCTGAAAGTAAAAGACCTCTAAATCAGGAAGATAATCAGGCTCCACAACCAACATGGTATTCCTCAGATACATCAACAAACCAATAATTTGTCTATATAGAGTAGCATCAACCAACTCTGATGAAGTATCAACCAAGAGCTTCAAATTCGTTTCCATGGGTGTGGTCATGGATTTACATTCCAACATGTCAAATATCTTCAGTATTTCAACTGCATACTTCCCTTGATTAAGTAAGATATTTTATGGGCTCTTCCAAACTTCAATACCTAATAAATAATGCATCGGGCCTAGGTCTTTCATCTTGAATTCTACAGTGAGCTTCTTCTTGTAATCTATGATGATATTTTCTTCTCCTGTTAAGAATAAATCATCCACATATAGTACCAATATATCTGGCTCATCAGTCATAACCTTGAAGTAAAGGTTAGGATCATCTTTACTCTTGGTAAATCCCAAGCTTGTCAGGAAACTATCAATTCTACCATACCAAGCTCTAGGAGCTTGTTTCAACCCGTACAGAGCTTTCTTCAACCTGCAAACATGAGTCTTCATGTCCCATACTTCAAACCAAATTTTCAAATCACATTGTACCAACCTGGTACACTTGCTCAATTGCAACTCAATCAGTATAAGCATGTGTTGGTTTTATGTGCTTTCTGCAAAGCACTGTCTATCTCACTTCCTGAGAGTATGTACTCTACTCTCTCTGCAATTGTTCCTCTAGAATCGGGACTTTGCAGTTGTTATTTCTAAAGCTGAGAATGATTGCTCTATTCTCACTATAGTTGTTGAACTCTGAGAGTAGCTCCTCTATTCTATCATGGAAACAACTTCATCTGAGAGTGGCTCAATAACTGATACTGAAGGTAGATTTTCCTCTTTCATGGAGGTAACTCAATCTCAAATACAGGGACTTCTCCCCCTAAATTTCATATTGTATCAGAATCATGGTTGTTATGGTTTTCTTCATGAATACTGGAACTATTTCTTCGATTACTGGAGCAAGTGTCTCGTCATAGTCTTCTCCCTCTTTCTAGGAGAATCCTCTGGACACAAATTAGGCTTTGTACATATTTATATTGTTATCTGCAAAATTATTGATCTGTTATATCAATGTTGGAAGTCATCATTCACTTTCTTTCTAGTCTCAAGAAAAAATCCATATCCTAGTCCTTTTGACTATTTTCCTTCTCTGTCACTAAAACAAGGGAATCTTCCTAGAATATTTCATGTCTCCTAGAGGTATCTGAAGCTATGGTATAGTCTTCTCAACTCATGGCATTTTTCTACAAGTCCTGGAAGATGTCTTATTTCCCTATTTGATCCTCTATGAGATCAGGCTCACTTTGTGATCTAGAATGGATCTAGGGACAAAAATAGATCTAGGAAGACCTAAAACTCAAAGTGATCAGAATGGATTCAAAAAAGACATGTGTGTAGGCCTCATCGATACAAACCCAACGCAACTTGAACGAGATCAAACGGACGTTGTATGAAAAATATATCGTGGTCTATTTGTTTCGTCAAACAGACAAAAAACGATGTTGACTGTACAGTCCGTACAATGCTGACATGGCAGCTGACTGTATAGGTTGTACGGTTGTACAGCTGACATGGCAGGGTGTGTTGGCACTGACATGGGAAAGTACAGGTGGACGAGTCAGAGTGTGACATGTGGCACCATTGTAAGGGTCACACATGGCACGAGATGACATGGCAAGGTCGTACAGCCATACGACACATGGCAATTGGATGACGTGGAAGGTACAATCGCACTGACTGGGTATGACAGGTGGACGAATGGTATCTTGACATGTGTATGGTTTGTGGGAAAGTGTGATGGTGCCACGCGGCCCAGTCATGGGTTGCCACATGGAACCCCTCTATTGGTCGTCAGTTTGTGGCAAACGTTATGGGTTCAACGGCAATCGAACCTGTGACCTATGGTCCATGAGCAAGATTTGGCAGGGGTCAGGCTACCAACCCGCCCACGTTACGACTTAACATATATAGTTGAAAACATATATTTAAAGTGTTATTGATCCAAATGGATATCGGTGGCCACCCACCTTTTCCAACTGGCTCAAAATAGTTTTCTGACAATTTTGGCAATTTAATATTTTTAGCAGTTTTAACTTTTGGGGCCATTTTGAGGCCCTAAATGAAGGTTTTTTGGGATCTAGATCCTCAATGATAGCCAAAGGCATTATTGAGCCCCCAAAATGAATCTCCTCAATGATACCTTTCCAACGGGCTATCACACACCTAAAATAGAGATCGCGTGCAAAAGTTACGACCCCGGGAAGTTGATTTACTAACTTACCCAAACGGGGCCCACATGAATTTTGACGCTTCATCTCCTAGGGTTAGGTTTTTGGATGTCTAGGGTTTTGGGCATTCTTTCTTATTGTAAAAATTCCTTCAGAGCCTCATTGTAACCTTCTTCTTGTGAATGTGTGCTGTCGTCACATCTCTTCTCATAGATAAGCCGCCACCATTCCAGCAAGCTTGTTTCCACTGCATTTTACAGTTTCAGCTTATGTCATTATTCAATAGAAAACCAATTTTACTGTATCTCTGTTATTTTGTGTTAAGAACCTATTAATAATCTGTATTCATTTCATTCTTCTCATAAAATCTAGATCAGTGGTATCAGAGTGGTCTGCTCCTTGTCGTCTTAATGCATGTCCCCAACGAGGTCGGAGTACAAAGAGTTGGGTCTCGAGCTTGTTTATCTTGAGGACAGAAGCTCTCACATGCCCAAGAGACCTCCCATGGCAGGAGAAAATAAATATGATGGGACAGAATATCCTTTCAAACTGTTGATTGAGGAATCCCTCACGCAACAGAGGAACGAGATGATGGATAGTTTCGCGCAAATCCTTTGGCGGCTACCAACAGGCGATGCATATTCTTCGAACGGAGGCGCCGCCCCCTTCAAGATACAAATAAACTTTGATATTCCTATATTTGAAGGTCAGATAGATGTATATGTTGTAGACAAGTGGTTGAATCTACTAGAAGGGTATTTTTCTATCCATAACTTTTCGAATAGAGAAAATATTACTTTTGTGCTCCTCAAAGTCGTTCCCCATGTCAAAGATTGGTGGGAAACTTTCTATGAGCAAAAGGAAATAGAGGAAACCTCATTATTTTTAGTCACGGCCACTTGGGAATCCTTCAAGGATTTTACTAAGGAACAATACTACCCTGTCGGAAGTTATGATGACCTGTATACCAAATGGACCACATTGCGGCAAGAAAGAGACCAAGCAGTGCCAAATTTCACAAACATCTTTCATACCTTGCGCACCAAGTTGGGCATCAAAGATTCAAAGAGACATCTGGTGCTCAACTATCGCAGTGCTCTGCATAGATACATTCAGACTGAAATGGAATTTCTGGACATCTCATCCTTGGGCACGACCTACCGATATTTCGTCAAAATCGAGCAGAATCTCAAACAAAAGATGTGGAAATTTGGGCCTGGGAACCCCGCACAACAAAAGCCAGGAAAGGGCGGCCCCAACTCGCCGAACAAAGGATAGAGTAAAGATGGACAGTATCAAGATAACCAGTCCAAGCCACAAGCAAAGAAGGGCACTGAAAAGACAAAGAAAGATACCGGGAAGTGGTGCAACTTCCATAAAATCCCTTGGCATAACACTGTTGACTGTCGCTCAAAGCACTCATTGGTGGCCGAAATGAAAGCCTCTGAATCAGATGCAGATTCTGACTCCGAGACAGAACCAGAAAGGGGAAGACGGATCATTGACACAGAACCCAGTGCCACCGTTGCTACCACCAAGCTCCAGCCTGGTGAGCCAGACGAGCTAGAAGAAGGAGAGTGCCTCTTCCATTCACAAATGTGGGTAAAAGGCACCCCGTTTCACTTCATCATTGATGGCGGTATCCAGAAGAACCTCATCTCAGCAGAGGTCTTCAAGCGGCTTTCCCTGCCAACAACGTCACACCCACAAACCTACACCATTGGATGGCTCCGCCAAGGAAGTGATCTTCACGTCAGCCAACAGTGTCGATTGTCGTATGGCATCAAGCCCTTCAAAGACGAGGTATTGTGTGATGTTGCTCCTCTCGAAGTTTGTGATGTTCTTTTGGGCCAACCTTATTTATGGAAACATCATGTTGTATATGAGTCTAGGCCTCGTAGTGTTATTATTACTTTAAACAGGAAATTGTACAGGATACCTGAGGCAGTCCCACCTAGTGTTATTTCCTTAATCTCTGATAAGAAATGTAGGAAGGTCATCTCTCAGATGGGGAAGTTTGTCTTCTTCATGATTCGCTCTCAAAATAAGCAAAAGATCGCAACCACATCCAGGGTCTCTGCGGTCGACCTCTCCACACAACAGAAGCAAGTAGATAAGGTCATGGAAGAATACTCGGATATCTTCTCCTCACCTACAGGGGTACCTCTGCACTGCCAAGTCAAGCACCCCATCGATCTGACCCCCAGTGCATCGCTTTCCAATGCGCCAGTGTATTGTCGCTCTTTGTTAGAGAATGAGGAGATCTAGCGACAGATCCAAGAACTGCTCCAAAAGGGGCACATCCACCCCATCTCATCACCTTGTGGGAGCCCAATCGTGCTGGTACAGAAGAAATATGGAACCTAGAGACTCTGTATTGATTACCAGGCTCTGAATAAAATCACAGTCAGAAATCGGTACCCGATTCCCCGAATCGATGACCTCCTTGATCAACTCACGGGGGCCAAATAATTCAGTAAGATTGGTCTAAAGTCTGGCTACCACCAGGTCTCGATAGAACAGACAGATGTATGGAAGACCGCCTTCAAGTCAAAGGAAGGCCTTTTTGAATGGTTGTTCATGCCCTTTGGTTTGACAAATGCTCCAGCCACTTTCATGAAGATGATGGATGATATCCTGCGACCATTCACCAATACTTTTGTAGTGGTGTATCTGGATGACATTTTAATTTATAGCAAGACTTGGGCCAAATACTTGCAACATATTCAGCAGGTTCTGCACACCTTGCGGCAGCACAAGCTATACACCAACTTGGAAAAATGCTCCTTTGGCATGGACAAGGTCCATTACCTGGGCTACATCATTGATCAGCATGGCGTACATGTGGATCTAGCCAAGATCCAAGTCATCCGTGACTCGCCAGCCCCGAAAACACTCACTGAGATTTAGAGCTTCTTGGGCCTTGCCAATTTCTACCACAGGTTCGTGTTGGGTTTCTCCCATATTGCATGGGCCCTCAGCCAAATAAACATGGGTGGTGGTAAGGAAAAATTTGCATGGGGCCAGTCCCAACAACAAGCGTTCGATGGTTTGAAGCAACGCTTGTGCTCATCCCCAGTACTTTCACTACCAGACCTGCAACATCCATTTGAGATCGAGACAGATGCTTTAGACTATGTTGTGGATGTCATTCTCACTCATCATAGACCCCCCATGGCCTATCATAGTAAGACACTGTCAGATACTTTCTATAAGTACCCTACTTACGACAAAGAAATGTACTCCATTGTGCAGGCATGCCGCCAGTGGAGACATTACATTCTTGGGAATGAGACAATCATCCACACTGATCATAAGCCACTACATTTCATGCAGACATGGGGAAAATTGCAGAATGACCACCATCAAAAGTGGTCCACATACTTGCAGAAATTCCACCTCAACATCAAGTATAAAACAGGAAGCATCAATCGCGTCGTTGATTGCCTCAGTAGACCACCAGTCGCGACACTCACCATGGTGCTAGACTCTTGCGACCATGAGACATATGGATGGCCCCAACTCTATGAGACAGACCCTGACTTCGCCACCACCTACCAAATGTTGGGTGCAAACGTAGTTTTCGATAATTTCCATCTTCAGGATGGGTTGTTGTGTCATCTGGGCCATATCTGTGTTCCATCAAGTGAGCGAGCGAAGATGATCTGGGAAGTCCACTACAGTCGGGTGGTAGGACACTTCGGCATCGAAAAGACAGTGGTGATGCTATAGAAACATTTCTATTGGCCGAAACTTCGATAGGAGGTCGGCAAGTATATCAGGTCCTACACTGCCTACGTTATTTCCAAACCAACCACTAAGAAACAAGGCATGTACATCCCTCTTCCTACTCCTGACAGGCCATGGGAATCCATCTCAATGGAATACATGTCGGGCCTCCTGTCCACCAAGGGGGGAAATGATTGTGTTTTTGTGGTTGTTGATCACTTTTCTAAGATGGTGATTATGGTTGCCTGCAAGAACAGCATCACAACAAAGGCCACTGCCAAGCTCTTCTTTGAATGAGTCTAGATACATTTTGGAATCCCACAAACCATTGTCTCAGATCGGGATAGTCAATTTCTCATCACATTTTGGTCGAGCCTCTGGTCACTGCTGGACACCAAGCTCACCAAATCCACGGCCTTCCACCCCCAGACAGATGGCCAAACCGAGGTTGTAAATAGAATGAATTTGCATATCCTTCGCATGTATAATTCAAAGCACCCTCGCACATGGGATGAGAGCCTTCCATATTTCCAGCATAGCTACAACCGAGACTTGCATAGCTCAACCGGCCATAGCCCCTTTCAAGTGGGGTTGGGGTTCCAACCATTGGGTCCCATAGATGTTGCACTTCCCCTTGCGGTCACCTCGACTAACTCATCTCCTGCTCCAACTGAAGCTGACAAATCCACCTGGTTCATTGAGAATATCCATCACATCCACCAACAGGTTCAGGATATCCTACAGAAGTCCAATGACAAGTACAAACAGTTCCATGATCAACATTGGGTGCCGCATAAGTTTCAGGTGGGTAACAAAGTTTGGTTGCACTTGCAAAAAGAACGCCTTATAGGACCCCATCGAAAGCTTCACCCACTTCATTATGGGTCGTACATTATCACCAAGGCCATGGGGGATAATGCTTTTGATCTCAACATTCTTCCTTTCCTTGGCCTGTACCCAGTGTTCAACGTGGATCTCCTTCACCCTTATTTCCCACCATTATTGGACACCTTAGAAGTAGCAGAACATCTGACACCAACAAATCTCAACCCTGACTGCATACAATAGGCATCCAATGATCATATTGTGGACAGACAGATCAAGGGCACTCGACAACAAAGGATCCATCTTTATTGAGCCGTCAAAGCAGGGCAGCTCCTGCACCAAGGCAAGTGGCTCACCAGGGGCCAAATTCAGCAGAAATTTCCTCATCTGATGGGGGACCTCAATGCAATGGAGACCATTGCTTCCTAAGGAGGGAGGATTGATCCAAATGGATATCGGTGGCCACCCACCTTTTCCAACTGGCTCAAAACAGTTTTCTGACAATTTTCGCAATTTACTATTTTTAGCAGTTTTAACTTCTGGGGCCATTTTGAGGGCCTAAATGAAGGTTTTTTCTGGATCGAGATCCTCAATGATATCCGAAGGTATGATTGAGCCCCCAAAATGGATCTCCTCAATGATACCTTTCTAACGGGCTATCACACTGATGCAAATTCGCAACCCTCACGGTCTGACCCGCTCTCACCAGGACCTTCTTCTTCTATGGCCCAAAGATTCAAAGACTCTTCCAACTCCTCTCGGGAGTCCTTCTACCCACAGTTATCTCTTAGGCGATCTCCCTTTCGCTTCTCGGGAAATCGGGTTTCGCGGTATTTCGAAACTCGTGAGTACAATTCACATGCACCTCAAAACCCCGAACCCCGATGGTCAAAGGGTCAACGCTTCCGTATATCGGGGATTTCCCTATCGGGAAATCGGTGAATCCGCTATCGCGATTCACATACACTATGAATCCCCGAACTCCGAACCTCCGATGCCACCTTTCAACACCCCACACTATCACCGTGGGACCCGTCGTACTTCGATATTTCACTACTCCTCTGAAATTCTTTTGACATCAAAAGTTCCGAAGTGTCGAATCCTGACCTCCCGGGATCTCGTGCCACCTGTCCTTGTCAAAATCGACGGCCCCGATTATTTCAGGAAATCGCTACTCGCGATTTCGACGTGCATGCAACTCTTGTCTCAGCAAACGTCGAATGCCGAATCCCGATGGCTTTCACCCTTCCTGTGCCTACGGGTTAGCTCCCGTGCAGCTCCTCCATGATCGGATGATCGACGGGGTTTCGCGATCCTCCTCCGCTAACCTTGACCATCAGCTCTCCTCCTTGAAGATTTCTTCCACTTGAACCTTCCCCTTGGTCTGTTCTCGCAGTGTCACCAGGGAACTATCCCTCCTGAGCTTAAGTCCTCCGCTCCCTCAGAGACTTTTCACCCACGCTTTTCTCACTCAATCTTCAACAGCTCTCAAAGTGTTGAAGTCATACGGACTCTGTGCACTCGCAGTCACAGAATCCCTGGTTCCCTCTGCTCAGGCAAACTACTGAGACTTCAACCTTGGCCTGCACTTCACCTGCACAGCTCTGTCAACCCAATTCAACTTCTGGGTGAGCGAGAATGAGAGTTTAACTGTTGAGTGTCATCAACGCACTCTATGCAGATGAATTCAACTAAACTCTATGCAGGAATCTCTTGGCTCAAACAGAGAAACAATTGAACTCATTCCCTTCTATCTCAGACTTCATTAAAACTCTGAAATCACATGCACAGCATATTCAAAAGCAAATGCATACAAGAAAGCAAAACATCCATAAGCATAATATCAACATAGAGAAACAACACAAACCATGAAGCTAAATCAAAGACTCTTCTATTAATCCAATCTGTACATGTGTGTTCTTCACAAGCTCTCTGCTCTGCTCTTCTTGCTCTCAATGAATAATGAACTATCCAATAATACAAAGGAGGGTGCCTATATTCCGTTCTCCCTCTCAAAACCTAAAAACTATCAACTCTACAATGAATTCCTATCTACCAGCATTAACTCTAATAAATGCCTTCCTATCTACTTAGGACGAGATCTTAAAGGCTCAAGGTCCATTTACATATACAAGTGCGCTTCTTTAAATGTGTCTTCATTAAAGAACGGCGCAGCTACATCACAGTGAAATTCAAAAAAAGAAATTTGCTGGCTTGTCCAGCTGTCTTTTCCTTGCTCCACGCGCTGGCTCGCTTGGTGAGTGAGCGATGCTCCTGCATCATACTCCTCGGCTTGAAATATTTCATGGGCTCCTGTCCATGAGCTCCTGCACGGTGTGCCCATGCTTCTGTATAACTGCCTCTGTTTCCCAGCTGGCATCCTCCACTGGGTGGTTCTTCCATTTCACCAGGTATTCAAAATACTACTTCCGCCTGGTCTTCTTGCCTACTCTTTTATCCAGTATGCACTCCATCTGAGGCTTTTGTGCAACTGGTAATTGCCTCTGCCACTGGACCACTGGTTCCTCAATTCCAGCCTCTGCTTCTCCAACCCTGTATGGGTATAAATCTGAAACATTGAAAATCGGAGATATCCCGATGCCCTCTGGAAACTCAAGCTCATAAGCGTTCTCCCCGAACTTCTTCAGGACTCTGCACGGCCCAATTTTCTTCATCTTGAGCTTGTTGTATGTTCCCCTCGGGAACCTCTCTTTCCTCAATTGCACTAGGACGAGATCACCAACTTCAAACTGAAGTTGTCTCTTCCGTTGATCGGCTCTGCACTTATACTCCTGATTTGATTTCATCAGTCGTTGCTTCACTTGTGCGTGAAGTTCTTCCATTGCCTCAGCAAACTCTTCAGCACGAGCGCTGCTAGTTTCATCCTGTCATGACTCCCTGAGCTCAGAAACTCCCCTCGGCTATGTCCCATACAAAATCTGGAATGGGCTTTTGCCTGTACTCCGATTCACCGAATCGTTGTACGTGAACTCTGCCTGTGGCAATATCTGGTCCCAACTGTTGTGATGCTCCATCACTAAGCCTCTCAACAGATCCCCCAAACTTCTATTCACCACCTTTGTTTGCCCATCCGTCTACGGATGATAAGCCGAACTAAATTCCAAATCAGTTCCGAGCTTTCTCCATAGCATCCGCCAAAAATCACCTATGAACTTTGTATCCCGATCCGAGACTATGCTCTTCGGCAATCCATGCAATCTAACAATCTCTTTGAAAAACAAGTTTGTGATGTGCGTCGCATCGTTGGTCTTATGACACAGAATAAAATGTGCCATATTCAAGAACCTGTCCACCACCACAAAGATGGAATCAACGCCCCTTTGCGTTCTCGGCAAACCCAACAAAAATTCCATGCTAATGGCTTCCCATGGCCTTTTGGGTATGGGCAACGGTTGATATAACCCAGCATTCTGCCTTCGGCCCTTTGAATGTCAACATATCCGACACCTGTCAACAAACCTCTTTACATCTGCTCGCATGCCTGGCCAATAATACGATTCACTCAGCTTCGCGAACGTTTTGTCATGTCCAAAGTGACCTGCTAATCCACCACTGTGCTTTTCTCTCACCAAATTCTCCCTCATGGAGCAATTCGGTATGCAAAATTGATTGCCCCTGAACAGCAATCCTTCATGGATCATATATTCCAGCCACGGACTCCGATCCCTGAGAACTGGATTCTCAACTGCTTCGTATGCTTCTCTGAAATCTGCATCTCCTACATACATATCTTTCAGATTTTCAAAACCCAGAGTCTTGACTCTGAACTCCTGCAGCAGCAAACATTTCCTGCTCAAAGCGTCAGCCACTTTGTTAGCAGTCCCTGAAATGTGCCTAATCACAAATGTAAAATTCTGCATGTACTCTACCCATTTCGCATGCTTTTGGTTCAACTTATCCTGTTGACTCACGAACTGCAATGCATGATTATCGTTGTACAAAACGAATTCCTTGGGTATTAAGTAATGCCTCCACTTCTTCAATGCCTGTATAATGGCATAAAACTCTTTGTCATATGTGGAGTATTTCAGCTTTGCGTCATCCAGTTTATTGCTGTAATATGCAACAGGTTTGTCATCCTGACTCAAAACCCCTCCAACAGCATACCCACTGGCATCACATTTCACCTGAAATGTCTTCTGGAAGTCAGGAAACACCAGAATTGGTTGCTCTGTAATCTTCCGCTTCAACAGATTGAAGCTCCTTTCAGCCTCGGCTGTCCAGTGAAAAACATTATGCCGCTTCTTCACTGTATCCATCATTGCGGCGCTAATTCCACTAAAATTCCGAATGAATTTTCTGTAAAAACTAGCTAAACCGTGGAAACTCCTTACCTCGAAAACATTTCTCGGCGATGGACAATTTCCACCTTCTCAGGATCCATCTTCAATTCATTCACCGAAATTACAAAACCCAAATAAATGAGTTATGTCTGCATGAATGAGAACTTCTTCAAATTTATCAACAGCTTCTCCTGTTGTAGCCTTCTCATTATAATGGCCAAATGTCTCAAATGTTCAGCCCTGGTCTTACTGAAAATCAGTATATCGTCCAGGTATACAACCACAAATTTTCCAATGAATTCCCTTAAGACTTCATTCATCAGTCTCATGAATGTGCTCGGCGAATTTGTCAAGCCAAATGGCATGACTAGCCATTCGTACAAACCCTCGTTTGTTTTGAATGTTGTTTTCCATTCATCTCCCTCTCTCATCCATATCTGATGATATCCACTCTTGAGATCAATTTTCTAAAAACAATTTGCCCCACTTAGGCAATCCATCAAGTCATCCATTCTCGGCAGTGGAAATCTGTATCTGATGGTAATTTTGTTTATCGCCCTGGAGTCTGTACACATTCTCCAGCCTCCATCCTTCTTTGGACTTAGCACTATTGGAACAGCAGACGGACTTAGACTCTCCCTTACCAGTCCTTTATCCAGCAGATCCTGTACCTGCCTTTTGACTTCCTCATTCTCCTGAGGTGTCAACCTGTATGGTACCTTATTCGATAAGCTTGCTCCGAGTATGAGATCGATATGATGACTCACACTCCGCATCGGTGGTAACGAACGAGGTAGTTCGTCCACGATGATATCAGTGAACTCTCCCAGCAGTTCCTGAATCTCATATGGTAAGTCATCCACTCTTGTGCTTGTCAGGACAATTCTCGGCTTCCTGACAACAAAGAATTGTGGATCTTCGTTCTTCTCCATCTCTGTGAGAAGTTCCTTCCCACTCATGAGAAGTATAGTGTTGGTTACTTCCGGCTTTACTTCTTTGTCCTTTATCGGAAGCAATCTATGGGTTCTCCCATCTTTCTCCAGAGTGTATGTGTTCATCCTCCCATCATGAATAACATTTATGTCATACTTCCATGGTCTACCCAGCAATATGTGACACACGTCCATGGGAATAACGTCACACAGAATCTCAGCATGATAATTCCCAATCTTGAATTTAACCAAGCATTGTTTAGTGACACTTACCCGGTGTCCTTTCTGTAACCACGAGACTTTATACGGGCTCGGGTGCTTAGTCATCTCCAGCTCCAGCTTTTCCACCATCTCGGTCGAAACGAGATTATCGGTGCTCCCACTGTCAACTATGACTTTGCATTTCATGTCCTTGTACAAGCCGTTCTGAACAGTCTGCTCCTTTGCAATGATATTTTCACCTCTTTCTCAGGTGTCAAAAGAATTTTATGCATTCCCAGCGACCTTCTGCTGTCTGCATCTTCGTTCTCCCCATCACGCCTTCGCGCCTCAGTGATGTGAGTCTCTCCTTTGTCCATCTTCCTGTCTGGACAATCTACGGCTTTATGTCCGTCTTTCCCACATGTAAAACATGTGATGATTCCTCCACGGCCTCTTCCTCTACCTCGGGTATGAGGAATAGCGTTGGCGTCACCATATCCGCCATCCTACTCTGTATGCTGCCTCCTCGGCTCAGCATATTGCTGCCTTTGTTCAGTTTGTGGCTGCCTCTGCTGTGAGGTTCCACCTCTCTCCAGCTTACCCTGAGGTCTCTTCCAATCCTCCTTGGGCTTCTGAGTTCTTTCTTGGGCAACCGCTTTTCCTCTGGGCTGACTCCTGCCTCGCCCTCGCTGTCCCTGCTTGCGGCTCAGCTTCTCTTCGGCTTTCAAAGCCATATGGTATGCATCCTCAACTATTCGGATGGTAACCATGCTTATCTCATCCTGAATGTCATACCTCAGACCATTCGGGTATCTCACCACCTTTTCATCATCACTCTCCCGATGACCAGCTCTGATATTGAGTCTGTAAAACTCCTCGGTGTACTCTTTCACCGTCATCATCTTCTGTCTCAGGTTCTGCATGCGCCTGAACAGTGTGATCTGATAATCTCTTGGGATGAATTTCACTTTCATCTTAGCGATCATCCAATCCCAGCTCTTAATTTTCTGTTTTCCTTTGCAGCGCCTATCAGCCTGCAACTCATCCCACCATAAGGCTGCATGTCCTTTCAACTTAGTAACAGCATGCCTTACCTTCTTGTCCTCTTCGATATCCTCATAATCGAAGTAGGTGTCGAGTGCTCGGATCCAATCCAGCAACTCTTCTACATTTAGATTCCCTTCATAGACGGGAATGTCCATTTTTGTCTTCGATCTCATCCTAGAAATGGCTCTGATTAACCTCTCTGTCGAGGCATCCTCTGCTGTGACCTCTCCAGCATCCTGTCCAGCTTCCTCTTCCACCTCGGAATCATTGAACTCTCCAGCGCCTGTTCCGCGTCACTGAGTTGTTTCCATCTCTTCGAGTCTCTCCCCGAGATCTCGTATCTGTCGCTCCATCTCCGGGTTTCCTGTTGGTCGACCCCTTCTTCAAGCGTCCCTATCTTCACGATCAGGAAACTGTCTCTCTCTTCTGGGAAGCATAATGAATCTCGGTCTCTGCTACAGAAAGCAAAGATACTCTTGCTCTGATACCACTTGATGCAAAGTTGCAACCCTCACGGTCCGACCCACTCTCATCAGGACCTTCTTCTTCTATGGCCCGAAGAGTCAAAGACTCTTCCAACTCCTCTTGGGAGTCCTTCTACCCACAGTTATCTCTTCGGAAATCTCCCTTTCGCTTCTCGGGAAATCGGGTTTCGCGGTATCGCGAAACTCGTGAGTACAATTCACATGCACCTCAAAACCCTGAACCCCGATGGTCATAGGGTCAACGCTTCTGTATATCTGGGATTTCCCTATCGGGAAATCGGTGAATCCGTTGTCGCGATTCACATACACTATGAATCCCTGAACTCCGAACCTCTGATGCCACCTGTCAACACCCCACACTATTACCGTGGGACCCGTCGCACTTCGGGATTTCGCTACTCCTCTGAAATTCTTTTGACATCAAAAGTTCCGAAGTGTTGAATCCCGACCTCCCGGGATCTCGTGCCACCTGTCCTTGTCACAATCGATGGCCCCGATTAATTCGGGAAATTGCTACTCACGATTTCGACGTGCATGCAACTCTTGTCTCGCCAAACATCGAATGCCGAATACCGATGGCTTTGACCCTTCCTGTGCCTACGGGTTAGCTCTCGTGCAGCTCCTCCACGATCGGACGATCGACGGGGTTTCGTGATCCTCCTCTGCTAACCTTGACCGTCGGCTCTCCTCCTTGAAGATTTCTTCCACTCGAACCTTCCCCTTGGTCTGTTCTCGCAGTGTCACCAGGGAACTATCCCTCCTGAGCTTAAGTCCTTTGCTCCCTCAGAGACTTTTCACCCACGCTTTTCTCACTCAATCTTCAACAGCTCTCAAAGTGTTGAAGTCATACGGACTCTGTGCACTCGCAGTCACAGAATCCCTAGTTCCCTCTGATCAGGCAAACTACTGAGACTTCAACCCTGGCCTGCACTTCACCTGCACGGCTCTGTCAACCCAATTCAACTTCTGGGTGAGCGAGAATGAGAGTTTAACTGTTGAGCGTCATCAACGCACTCTATGCGGATGAATTCAACAGCACTCTATGAAGGAATCTCTTGGCTCAAACAAAGAAACAATTGAACTCATTCCCTTCTATATCAGACTTCAGTAAACCTCTGAAATCACATGCACAGCATATTCAAAAGCAAATGCATACAAGAAAGCAAAACATCCATAAGAATAATATCAACATAGAGAAACAACACAAACCATGAAGCTGAATCAAAGACTCTTCTATTAATCCAATCTGTACATGTGTGTTCTTCACAAGCTCTCTGCTCTGCTCTTCTTGCTCTCAATGAATAATGAACTATCCAATAATACAAAGGAGGGTGCCTATATTCCGTTCTCCCTCTCGAAACCTAAAAACTATCAACTCTACAATGAATTCCTATCTACCAGCATTAACTCTAATAAATGCCTTCCTATCTACTTAGGACGAGAGATTAAAGGCTCAAGGTCCATTTACATATACAAGTGTGCTTCTTTAAATGTGTCTTCATTAAAGAACGGCGCAGTTACATCACGGTGAAATTCAAAAAAAGAAATTTGCTGGCTTGTCCAGCTGTCTTTTCCTTGCTCCACGCGCTGGCTCGCTTGGTGAGTGAGCGATGCTCCTGCATCACACACGCCTAAAACAGAGATCGTATGCAAAAGTTACGACCCCGGGAAGTTGATGTACTAACTTACCCAAATGGGGCCCACATGACTTTTGGCGCTTCATCTCCTAGGGTTAGGTTCTTGGCATTCTTTCTTATTGTAAAAAGGCCTTCAGAGCCTCATTGTAACCTTCTTCTTGCGAATGCACGCTGTCATCACATCTCTTCTTAGAGATAAGCCGCCACCATTCCAACAAGCTTGTTTCCACTACATTTTACAGCTTCAGCTTATTTCGTTATTGAATAGAAAACCAGTTTTACTGTATCTTTGTTATTTTGTGTTAAGCACCTGTTAATAATTTGTATTCATTTCATTATGCTCATAAAATCCAGATCAGTTATGGTGCTCCCGTCGACGGAAAATAGGACTGGGGCCTAGCCCCCAGCCCCGGCGCATACTTTGTTCCACACAATCGCTTCATATAACCAGAGCTCGTACTTTAATTGGTTGGTGAGTATGTGTTATGGTATAGCTCCTAGCACTTGATCACCCTTACCATATTCCTATGTAATATAATTTTTGGCTGCCACCTTAGCGCAGAAGTGTAGGGTTAGCGCTCGATCGGTCGGGCTAGCCCACCGACCAGGGTGCTTGACCAGGAGCTGGGAACCAAGGGCCAACCGAATGCTTGGCATGTGGAGACTTAGCCCAAGGCCATATGTCCATGCAAACAACTAGGGGTCGGAGCTTAAGAGCCAGACCAGCGTGCCAGCTTAGTACAAAGCCACATGGAGGGCGCCCAGGTGACCAGGAGCCTGAGAAAAAGGGGTTGCACCCTAATATTTTGCAAATAGTGGGTTTTAAACTATATTATATGATTTTTGAGTAATTTTCTCAGCATTTTTGAGAGATTTTGGTCATTTTTGGAGGATCTTGGGCCCTTTTTGAGGCCAGATATTGGGGAGAAGTTGGGAGGTTGTTACCCACTTCAAATCTATATAAACCATAGGTTATGGAAGCCATGAAGGAGGTTCAAAATAGGAAAATATTGAAGGATTGTTGAGCCAAAGCCATTTTTGTGGAGGGAAGCCATTGAGAAGACCACCTTTGCAGGCCATTTCCGGGAGCTTCGTTCATCCGTTTTCAATGCCGTCAATTTTGTTGAGTTCTTGAGATCTGGTAGAACACGAACAAATCAGTTTGTAATCCTTTTAGAACTATTTTGATTTACTTTTAAATATTTTTAACATAAATAAGAAAGCCTCACCCACTGAGACAAAGGCCTAGAGACATAGGTGAGATTGTCGAACTCCGTTATCAAATTCTCTTGCTATGGTTTATTGTTGTTTTATGATTATTTCCATATCTGTATATGTTTATATGGTTGTTATGTTTCATCTATAATTCTTCCTCTTTTATTCAATTCCTAAATGGTAATTTAACTCATTCTTTAAAACTCAACCATTGTCGTTAAAAGATCTTTTCGGATCAAGTGGTATCAGAGCTAGTTGATGGTTGGTTTTTGAGTTTGCATGATTACCAGGGAAAGGTTGAATCATGGTGAAGGCGAGCTTGTTGAAGAGAACTGTGAAATTGGATTGATAAAGAGAACTTCTCAAAGTGAGAAGATGGCATCGGAAGAGGGACTTTCTCATGATGAGAAATAATTTCGAAAAACTTTCTTCATCATGTCAGAGATGATGAAGCTTCTATATGAGGATTACTTGGAACGGAAGAGACCAAATCTAGGTGAATCTTCAAAGGTCAAAAATGAAAAAGGAGAGGATCCTCCTCAAACTCCTCCTTCACCTCCATCTCCTCCATCAACTTCTTCTTCTTCTTCAAGTTCAAGTTCTAAATTCACCACAAGAAAACATGTCCATAAACATAAACAAGAAATTCCTTTACTTAATCTTGATGTAAACTTTGAATTACCTATGTATGATGGTGTAGTCAATGCAAAGAGGCTTGATAATTAGGTCAGACAGATGGAGGTTTATTGCAGTGTGTAACAAATCAAGGATGAGGAAACTCAAATAAAGTTGGCATCGCTTCGACTTGTAGGCACAACACTCATCTAGTGGCAGAGCAAGTTTCAAAATGGCACACAACAAGTGGGTAATGTATTTCCATCATGGAAAGTTTTTGTTTCTGCACTTAGAAAGCAATTCTATCCTTTGGGTTATAAAGAGAAAGCTTTAATTGACTAGAAAGGTCTTAAACTAAGAAAAGGACAAACAGTGAAAGAATACACAGATGGTTTTCATAAGATGTCATTGATGTTAGATATTCCTTTACATACCCAAGAAACTCTTATGAAGTATATAGGAGGTTTACCTACACATATTCGTAACATTGTATTTATGTTTGGACCTACTAATATTGATGAGGTTTCTTTTCAAGCTACATACATTGAGGCAGGGAAAACAGGAGTTGGTGTATCAGGGGAATCATCTTTGAGGAAAGAGGACAAAAAGAAGTGGAATGGAAAGAAGGAAAATTCAGTGGCAAGAAAGGAAGAGAAGCTCTCTTGCAAGCATTGCAATAAAGAAGGGCATGATGAGGAACGTTGTTGGAAATTGCATCCCAAGAAGAGACCGAAGTGGTTCAAAGAGAAGAAAGGGAGGCAAACAGTTGCAACAGCATCACGACCAACAAACTTGGGATCAGATTCGGGTGATGAATCTAAAAACTCATTGGTTGGGTTGGCAGGTAAAATTGGTGATGGATTTGATTCTAGAAGTAAATTGTTTCACATAAGGGTCTTAATGAGGCATACTAAGGTCGACACATTGATAGATAGTGGATCTCAATATAACTTGATTTCATAGTAATTGGTTAAACAATTGGGATTAAACACTCAGATGCATCATAATCCTTACTCACTTAAATGGATAAGCAACAATCATAAATTGCACATAATAAAGCAATGCACATTAAAGTTTGAAATTTCATCTAAGTTTGTGGATGAGGTAACATGTGATGTGATGCCACTCAATGAATGTGGAATGGTCTTAGGAAGTCCTTACTTGTAGGATCACAAAGCAATCTTCTACAGGGAACAAATTCAATATCACTTAATCAAAGCAGGCAAAGAATATGTTTTTCATGCTCATCATTTAAAGGAAAATCAATCTCTTCAAACAATGGAACAATTAATAAAGGAAGTTCATGCAAGAAACACACCTATAATTGTTTCAAATCAAGTAATTGATCTTAAGCAAGAACAGGAGATGATTGTAGAATGGAATATCAATCACACTTTGCTTCAATATAAGCTTATGTCGTGCAAGTATTACAAATATATTATCTCATTTGCAGTCATATTTCTGATGTTATCATTAGTAATGTTGTCAACATGGATGATAATGGCTTCAGTAAGATGTGATAGAGTACAAGTGGCTAACAATATGATGTCATTTATCCTTGTTGTTTTATAGTTGATCTTGCTGAGACGGGTGCACAGGACAGAGTTTAAAGATAGAGAACAAGTCGGGTGGCCTACCCCACACTTGATGATTGGTCAGTAACTTTTTGGAGGAACAAAAGGTCTTTAGTGGGGAGGCATGATCCAGAATGGATATAGGGACCAAAATGGGTCCAGGAAGGCCTAAAAATCAAAGTGCTCATAATGGCTTCAAAATAGACTTGTGCATAGGCCTCATTGATACAAACCCAATGCAACTTGAACGGGCTCAAACGGGCGTCATTTGAAAAAGATATTGCGCTCTGCTTGTTTCATCAAACAGGCAAAAAATGATGTTGATTGTACAGTCTGTACAGATTGTACAATGTTGATGTGGAAGCTGACTGTACAAGTTGTACGGTTGTAAAGGTGACATGGCAAGGTGTGTTGGTGCTGATGTGGGCAATTATAGGTGGATGATTCAGAGTGTGACATGTGGCACGACTATAAGGATGACACATGGCACGGGCTGACGTGGCAAGGTCGTATAGTCGTATGACGCATGGCAGTTGAATGACATGGTAGGTACAGTGGTGTTGACTGGGTATGACAGGTGGACGAATGGTATCTTGACACATGGCTAGTTTGTGGGAAAGTGTGATGGTGCCATATGGCCCAGTCATGGGTTTCCACATGGCACCCCTCTATTGGTCGTCGGTTTGTGGAAAAAGTTATGGGTTCAATAGGAATCGAACCCGTGACCTATGGTCTAGGCGAGAGCTTTGGCAGGGGTCGGGATACCAGCCCACCCATGTTATGACTTAACATATATAGTTGAAAAAATATATTTAAAGTGTTATGGTGGTCCCGTCAATGAAAAATAGGGTTGGGGCCTATCCCCTAGCCTGACGCATACTTTGTTCCACATGACTGCTCCATATAACTAGAGCCCATACTTTAAATGGTTGGCGCGTATGTGTTATGGTATATCTCCTAGCCCTTGATCACCCTTACCATATGCCTATGTAATATATCCGTTGGTTTCCACCTTAGCACAGAAGTGTAGGGTTAGTGCTCGGTTGGTCGAGCTAGCCCACTGACGAGGGCGCTTGACCAGGAGATGGTAATCGAGGGCCAAATGAATGCTTGGTGCATGGAGACTTAGCCTGAGGCCATATGGCCATGCAAACGACCAGGGGGCAGAGCTTAAGGGCCAGAGAAGCGTGCCAGCTTAGCACAAGGCCACAACGAGGGCGCCCAAGTGACCAGGATCTCGAGAAAAAGGGGTTGCACCCTAATATTTTGCAAATAGTGGGTTTTAAACTATACTATATGATTTTTGAGTGATTTTCTTAGCACTTTTGAGAGATTTTGGTCATTTTTGGAGGATCTTGGGCCCTTTTTGAGGCCAGATATTGGGGAGAAGTTGGGAGGCTATTACCCACTTCAAATATATATAAACCATAGGTTTTGGAAGCCATGAAGGAGGTTCAGAACAGGAAAATGTTGAAGGATTTTTGAGCCAAATTCATTTTTATGTAGGGAAGCCATTGAGGAGAGAACTTTTGTGGGCCATTTCCGGGAGCTCCGTTCATCCGTTTTCAGTGTCGCCGGTTTTGTTGGGTTCTTGAGATCTGGTAGAACATGACCAGATCAGTTTGTAATCATTTTGACATTGTTTTGATGTATTTTTAAATCTTTTTAACAGAAATAAGAAAGCCTCACCCACTGAGACAAAGGCCCAGAGAGGTAGGCGAGATTGTCGAACTTCGTTATCAACTTCTCTTGTTATGGTTTGTTATTGTTTTATGCTTATTTCCATATATGTATATGTTTATATGGCTGCTATGTTTCATCTATAATTATTCTTCTTTCATTCAATTCCTAAATGGTAATTTAACTCATGCTTTAAAACTCAACCATTCAATTCCTAAATGGTAATTTAACTCATGCTTTAAAACTCAACCATTGTCATTAAAAGATCTTTTTGGATCACTTTGATTCTTGATTTTTATGAGTCTACAAAGAATTCATAGTCTCTACAGGATATACTTGGTGTTGAATACCAAGTCTTAATATGAAATGTTGAGTCGTACTTCAAACAAATTCTGCTTCTTGTCAAGGTTGATTCATTATCCATTGACCAAGTCTATTGTGAGTTCTATTCTAATGTTCGATCATATTTAGAGCCTTCTGATCCTTACAATCAATCTTCATATGAGATACTTTGTATCTCAAAAGTAGATTCTTCTTCATCCTCTTTGGTACATGGATGTATACGGTCATGTATACAACTTGGATAGTCTTCTCCATGTCTCATCTAATATGTTTCCTCCTACAATCATCATTGTATCTCCCTTGAGGTTATCACCTGTGACCTTCCCGGAACAAGAACAACAAGGGAGAAACAACAAACAAGAATAATAATATTTATAATAATAAAACAATAGTGAGAACAATCATCACAGTATCTCCTTTAGATCTATAACTTGTGACTTTCCTTAAACAAGGGTAAAAATTAAGAAATACAATCATAAGAGATGAGAGAAAGACTCTTCTAGTGTTGTGATCAATCACTCCTCCTGGAAACAAAACAAGAAGTTTCTCCTAGAAGAGATGTTAGTTATATCTGGTAAGTGATTACAATAAGCATTTCTCTCAATAATTTTCACATGCTACCAAGTATAAAAAATATATATATATATATATATATCTCAACTATAGTTTTACTTGTAATGAGGTAGTCATCAAACTTGACATGTGAAAAATTGAATCTTATCAATTTAATCAATTAAACCTAGAACCTGGAGTATTGTCCTCAAGAATGAGTGTTGTTTCTTTTGAGTCTCCTTCACTCAAGATGAAAAGTACTTTCTTCAACCTATCCTATGTACTAAGACAATATGTTATCTTGACAGAAATATGAGTTAGGGAATAAACTATATAATCTCAACTTTAATCAATATAATACATTGACTTTAATTTTTACCAATAGTTAGTATGATGGTCATAACTTCAACATACAACCTAGATGTTCATAATGTCATAACAAATAGATGCATATAAAAATAATCAAACCTAGGGTGCATTATTCCTTTGAATGTGTTGGATCTGAGATCCCTCTGGATCTATGATTGTTATTATAAAAGATCCTTTCTCCTGCAAATATCCTTTAAAAAATAATAATACAGTTTAAACATATGTAAGTACATACCTCTTACAGTATCAGCAGGTAGTGGCACCATTCGGAAGAAGTGGCAATAAATAACAAACCTTTAAAAACTTCAAAGGTGTTGCAACTTGTAATTTAAAGGTAGTTGGATATTTGATAGGGTAAGGCGCACTAGGACAATAAAAAACAATCCCAAAACTTCACAAAAACTTTCACTACAATTGGTACTGCAATTGGTGCAAAGAGATTGGCGTGAAGGAACTGGTTGTTGATATTATGGTAGTTGCGGGAGTTATTTACCTCCACGTGTGAACCTGATGAGAATAGAAGACTCTGGGAAGCAAGAGAAACCCTAATGAGTTGGATAATAACCCTAGAATACTTGTTGGCTCAAGAAGATAATATGTATTAGGTTATTAGCCTCCAAGAGAAGAAGTCAGCTAGAAGAATTAATATATACTGAACAGACAGGTACCCAGAAGGAGAAGTCAGCCCCAGTAAGTCTGCCAGAACCACTATAAATACAGCGCACCAGTCTCTCATTTGACACGTCTCAGCAGTTGCAGAGAGCCAATTCTGCACAGTGCAGTTGCAGTCTTGTGCGCAAGTTTGGAGGAGAGCTACTGGTGCAGCTGCTACAGCTAGCAGTTATGTTTTGGCTTGGACTATCTCTTGGTTAGGGTTTGGAACATCTGATCAGCCTTTGTTGATGTGCTATCCTTGGGGAAAGGTGCGCTACCCTTTGTATGACTATCTAGCCTAGGGTTTGCTTCCGGAATGATTCTCTATCAAGGTTAAGGTGCTCAGAGGGTGGCTTCGGCCTATGGTTGGGTGACAAGGGTATTGTCAATGGTAAAATGAGCACACATCCTTCATATTCTAACAGGTTATGGCCCCACACCTCCTTCATTCAGTCTAAACGCTGGAAGGAAACATAGCCGCTAGGATATTGAGCTCGCTGAGGAACTGTTGCCAGGGTTACTAGAAGAATCAGCTTCCAAGACACTGCTGCTAGGGTTACTAGCAGGAGCAGTTGCAGAGACCCTAATCCTCTTGTTGAGGAACCTTAAGAGGAGCCTAGCGCATCTCCTGGTATTCTCAGCAAGCCAAAATGTCAAGTTTGAGTTTGTGGTCAAATCTAGGATTTGACAAAGTCAAAACAGCCATGACCTATTCTATGAATTTAGAGAACAAGTTAGATGGAGCCTTTAAATTCATAGCATGGAAGACAAGGATTGACCTCATCCTTTCCAAGAATAAAGTGTTAGATATCGTGAAAGGAAAGATCGTGAAGCTAGAGTTTGAAGAAGGAAAAGAGAAGGAACCACAGAACGTTGTAGCTATGGAGAAGTTCAAAGATAGTGACATCAATGCCATGAGTATCATAGTGGATTCCATAAAATACCACTTGATACCCTACATTTCTCATCTTGACTCGTCGAAGAAGATGTAAGATGCCCTAACAAACCTCTTCTCAGTCAAAAACATTGGACAAGTAATGAGTCTAAAGAATGATCTCCATAACATGAAGATGAATGATGATGACAACATAACATCATACTTTGGGAGAATCTCTTAGTTAAGGTATCAACTACAAGCTATTGAAGAGATCATCTCAGAGAAGGAGTTGGTAAACATAGTACTCAATGGTCTTCCTAAGACGTGGGATGCATTTGCTGCAAGCATGAACACAAGAAAGGAGTATTCGACATTTGAAGAACTTTGGAATTGATGTGCTCAAGAAGAATCAAGGATCAGTGCAAAAGAGAAACCCCAAAACAAGTACGATGATCAAGCCTTCACAGCAAGATTCAAGAACTTCAGGAACAAAAGGAAGTTTGGTTCAAGGAGGAAGCCAAATCAAGAGAAAGACATTTCAGAAGTACAATGCTTCAACTGTCGAAAGTATGGTCACTACAAGATTCATTGTCCTGAGCTAAAGAAAAGGAGGAAGAAACACGAAGCATCGATTGCTGAAGAAAAGGAACCTACAAAGAAGACTAAGCAGGATGGAAGAGACTTCTTCTTCTAAAGGTAACAAAACTCTTCTTACATCTTGTACATATCTTGTTTGCATAATCTTTGTACATATCTTGTATATCTATCGCTTGGAAGATAATGTGTTCCAAGAAGAACTATACCTATGGAAGAACAACAAGATAAGAATGGATATCATTAGATAATACACATGAAAGGATGAAATACAAATCATGTGGAAGCTATTGCAAGATAAGCCGAATCAATCATGAA
>ML831977.1:22537-33994 GCA_009831015.1 Picea engelmannii | reverse complement strand
TAACAGCTACATATTACTTCACCAAATGGGTTGAATCCATTCCCACTAAGTCAGCAACTAAAAAGGTTTTCATGGACTTCCTTGAAGAAAAGATCATAACTAGATTTGGTGTGCCTTCAAAGATAGTAACGGATAATGCTAAATCTTTTTGTTCATCAAAAATGTCTTCTTTCTGTTTTAAATATGGCATTATCTTATCACATGCATTAGATTATTATCCCCAAGGAAATGGTCAAGCTGAGTCAAGTAATAAAAATTTGATGACCATAGTCAAGAAAATTGTTGGGGAAAACAAAAGGTCTTGGGATAGTAAGATCAAATATGCATTATGGGAAAATAGAATAACTAAGAAGGAAGCAACAAGGAAAATCCTTTTTGAGTTGGTTTATGGTTTGGAAGTTAGGTTTCCAGTACACCTTAAACTTCCAATTTATGGTTTGGTTCAGTAATTTTCCATAGGACAGGATGCGGTTCAAAACAGGGTCAATCTGATAATTGAGTTAGATGAGAATAGAAGGACTTATGATTAGAATTGCAGAAATCAGAGTAAAGTTAAAAGGGATTTTAATAAATTGGGCCGAGAGATTTCATAATTGGGTATATATTATTATTATGGGATAAAGGCAAAGAAAAACCAAGAAAGCATGGCAAGTTTGACAGCTTATGGTTGGGTCCATATGTGATCTGGGAAATAGAAGTTCTTAATTGTTTTCACCTTAGCCATTTGAATGGAGAGCCCATAAATATTCCAAGGAATGGGCAACAACTCAAACTATTTTTCAGGTGATGAGAAACCTAGTGTACAAGGGAGCACCCTTTGTAACGTATCTCTAATTTTTTCATTGCACTCTTCCAGTTTTGTATTATTTCATTTGATGTATATTTTTCATTATATAGATATTTTACTTGTGTAACTATTGTATAGTAATTTCATTTATGTGATTATTGTTAATATAATTTCATTTATTGATTATTGTTTTTATACATGTATTTATGTTGGATATTGGTGAGCAATCGGTTTTGTAGATTCTAAAGTTCTTGTATGCTCTCCTCCAAAAATATTGAACACACTTCCCCATGTGGAGCCAGATGTTGACCACATATTTCGACTAGGGGTCAACTCCATGTACCATGAAACCGTGTACCTTGGGGTACAACTTTTTTTGAAGACTTTTGGTTTTACAAGGCATTGTTTGCCCCTGGCATGTCTTTTTGTAATCGGAATAACCATTCCCCTTCGTGGATAATAATTTAATGAGTCATCATGAGTCATATTTTAGTTAGTTTCCTAGGACTTTATCATTAGGGAAGTCCTTTCGTCGAGTGTTTTTTATCCTCGGGTAATTTTTAATTACCCTTGAGTTTTTCACTCGCAATAATCCTCCAAAGTGGTGAAAGACGTTCTAATGATCAAGACCAATGGGTGACTAGGGTCTAGGAATATTTTAAATGACCATGATCGACATTTTCTAGAGTCTTGTGGAATTCCGTCGAGTTTTAATAGTTTTTTTTTATTTATTAAAATTACCCATTTAATGGTAATTTTAATTAAATTTGATGTAAAAATATACAAATTTAGTCCTAGGGGATTTTGATAGGGGTGTAAGTACTCAAAACAAATGGAAAGAGACCCCCTACACCCTTGGACCAAATTTCAGCTTAATTGGACAAGTTTTGTTAGGTCATTGTCCACGAGGAGTCCAAGACAGTCTAAAGTCAGCAATTAATTGCTTTAATTTGGCTAAGTAAAAATTCCAAAAATTGTAAAATGGGAAAAAATACATGAGAGAGAGTGGGAAAGGTTTCCTAACCTTTTTATTAAGTTATAAAATCAATTTTCTAACTTAATCAACCCCCCATTGCTTAGCCACAACTTCAAGTGACCATCTTCCTAGAGAAAGTGTGCCCCCCTTGCTTCACATCCTGGCCAAAGTCAAAAATTAAAGGAGGAAAGTGGATAAACCCCTTAGTGCACCCCCCTTGATGCCTAAATAATCGATTGGGTGAGTGAAAAGGTGATTCCCCAACTTCCTCACTCAACCCTCAAACCCTAACACTACCAAAACCCTAAAAAGTGTGCCCCTCCTTGAGATTGACTCTTTCTTTTGGGTGAGTGACACTTGGAGCTCATCCAAGAGGGGTATCTCCTCTCTCCCAAGTATAAAATAATTCCTATCCCTCCTCATTTCACACATCCCTTCTCAGAGCAAGTTTATGCTACCCAAATCTCTCCCACTTCTCTATCTCTCTCTTTCTTTCTCAGTTCTTCTTGTAAGTCTTGTTGCAAGTATTTGCATGCAATTTTTAGTGAATAAAAGGAAGCTTTGGAGGAATACCATATTGGAATTGGGAGTATTTTTTATGTTGTGCATATTTTATTGAGGTGATATTTCAATTTTTCTACTATTTTTCTTGTTTACCTAGCCTAGATTCAGAGATCTAAAGCAAAGTATTTTTCTTGGTAAAATAAGTAGAAGTACTTCTATTTGTTTTAGTGAGGTATTTTTAATAGAACTAGTAAAGTATTTTACTTATTTATTAGATCTACTCGCCTCTTGATTAGTTTTGTAGCAAGTTTGGCACCATTTGCAGGTCACCAAAGTGTTGGAACAACTAGATTTTAGATCTGAAAATCTACTTGTCTAGCTTACATTAGCCACCAAAATTTTATGTTCATTTTCTTCATTATTCCCTATTGATTTGAGGCATTTTTTGTTCTAAAATAGGCTTTAAAAATACACTTTTATGTTCAGATTTTACATATAAATTTTAGTTTCACACTAACAGATATTTCTAAGTCTTTTGAGTATTGTTGCAGCATTTCCAGCAAGCATTTGCTTACTGTTTTTTGCAGGTTCTAGCCAGAGCAAGGGGAGGTGTTTCCCTTTTTGGGCCTCAAAACACTCCAAAAGAGCCTCCCAAGTAGGGGTTTCAAAACCCTCTTCTTCTCTCATCTTTTTCAGGTATTGTAAGCGTCCCAAGAGAGTCTCTTGGGCTTGCATTCTTCTCAAAGTTAATTTTTTGTTTTGTGAATAAGTTTTAATTTTGCCTACACATTTCAAAGTGATTTGGCCTTGTCAATCCATGCAAAATCGTAAGGCTAGGATTAGTTTTTTGTTTTATGCATATATTGTTTTCCCTAGTTATCCTTAAGGAAAGGTCACATGGCTAGGTTTATTTGCTTTATGTTTCAAAATTAATCTTTTATTTTCATACCCACTTTGGCACAAAATCGGTAGGCGTGCCCTCCTCCTTGTGCCTTTGTTGAGGTTGTTAAGTCTTTACATTCTTTATTGTTTGTCCCACTTGTCCTCAAGGCAAGGTTGAGCTTTTAGGTTTATTGCTCATTCATTTTCAAGTCATTTCAATTTTTTTAATGTTGTGCCCACACCTTGCAAAGCGATTGGCTTAGCCATCCATGCAATATCGTGAGGCTAGGATTTAGATTTACTTATTGTTTTATTCATGTGTGAAGTAGTCACATCTAGATTAATTAGAGGAATAACTTATTGATATTGGGAAGTAATCATATCTAGTAATTAGGCACCCAAACTAATACAACTTTCACCATCAAAAAGGGTGACTTGTGGAAGCTACAGGGGTTGTAAGTCGGGGAAAGCTTCACGACACTAAGTGTCCTCCCTGCTTGAGCACCCAAGCATTCTGGATTGATCTGTGGATCTAGGGGAGGACCTTTCTTGTCCTCCTTCTTGAGCACCCAGCAATTCTTTTGGTCAAAGCGGTAAGAGTTTAGGGGTAGACACATAGTCTAGGTTTGCATATTCAAACCTTAATCCCCCTAACTAAAGAGAGACTTTAAAATTCTTCTAAAATCAACCTACAACACTTTCACAACTTGTGTGCTTTCATTTTCAGTGATCTTTGTCTATGTTGTGCAAGTTCACTTTCAAGGCGTTTACATTTTCATGTACTCTACTTTACAAGCACTTGTACTTTCCAAGTCACTTTACTTTCAATATGGGCATATTTACTTTCAAAGTTATCTCATCTAAAGTTGTGCACTATCTCTCTTTGGGAATTTTGCTTTCTAGTTATCTTAAATTACATCTTTCATTGTGGATATCTCATGCTTCTTGGTATATTGGATCTAAGTATTATTTAATTCCTTTGTATCATTGTGTAATCATCTAAGTTATTTCTTTCATTGTATACTTGTTCATGTTGTATTTCATTTGTAGATTTCAGTCATAAATTGTTTAAAGTATAAGTTATATTCTTGATTTATTGTAATTAGTTCATAATATTGTTTTGTATATTTGTATATTTGTTATATAATCTCATTGACTCCATTTACCCATATTTAGGCACTAGTCTTAATTGAGTTTTAGGTAAAGAAGGTTGCTTGTCATTAAACTTTTGCATTGCATTGTTGATTGACATTTAGGTTAGGTCTCTCTAACTCAAGATTTAAAATTAACTCCTAGATCACATTAATTCAACTTAACTTAGTTAAGTAGGGTCTACCCCCCTTGGATTCCCTAGGAGTGAGCCTAGATGAAAGAAGTCCAAATTGAGGTGACAGTGGGTTTGCACTTAGGCTTGTGCCTCC
The DNA here is from genome assembly GCA_009831015.1 of Picea engelmannii. NCBI lineage: Eukaryota > Viridiplantae > Streptophyta > Pinopsida > Pinales > Pinaceae > Picea > Picea engelmannii. The sequence goes on along the minus strand of ML831977.1, from coordinate 29,424 downwards.
AAGGACACACCAAATGGGTTGGAAACTTCTCCATGCTTGTAGGTGTTTATAAGAGCAGAAGCACATCCAACAAAGCCTTAGTGGCCCAACGGAAATATAAATCCAAGAATTCCAAGAAGCAACATCCTCTCTATAACAACAAGAAAAACAAGGGTCCCAAACCCTCTTGGTGCAGACCCCCCTTCTCTCCAAGGGTTGTGCGACCTCCCGGTCGAGGATATTTTGACTTCCTGAGCTAAACTAGCTCTGTGATTCCCTGTTGGAACCTTTACAATACAAATTCACAGGTCCTTTAGCAAAACCTCACCCGCACGAACTAGCACCGGGTGTAAAGTTTCCTTCTTGTGACCACCCGATGTCACCACATGCCTATCCGAAAAGGTGCGTCGTGATTTTGCGTGACAGGTATATGTTTCAACCCGACTCTTCGACTTTCGAAATCTCGAACTCCCGAAATCTATCACCTCATATCAACGGTCTGAGACTTCCCGTGACTCAACGGTCCAGATCAATTCTTCACAAATCAGGACTTCGCATTTCAGCTATTGAAAGGTTGCTCGTCTCCCTTCCTCTGATACCCGAAATTGTGAATTCTTTGAACTTTGCTTACGTCGAATCAATGATTCACAACCTTCCATAGTTTCAACGGCTATAATTAAATCGTGATTTCACTTTTCGCGATTTTTCACAGAGCCTACCTCCAACTCCCCAATTTACAAATCAGTGAAACGCTGATCTGTTGCCACATGTTCTGCGTCAACGAATGGCCATGATCATTTCACGATTTTGGATTTCACGAAATTCACTCCGAAGGATTTCTCCTGCTCAATCCTCCATACTTGTTCTTCCTTCGAACTTTCAATTTTTGTGCTCCACCTTTGAACGCTTCAACTCTTCAAAACTTAGAAATTTTGTAAGTGTTTCCTTTCGAATCTTAGAACCACTAATCCTCCTGAGCCTCTGGAAAATGAAATTTAAACCTCGCCCTGGCACACACTTGCACTCTGCATCTTTTCAAAAGAATTTTTTATGCCCTCCTAGCGTACTCTACGCTCAACTTCCTGAGCCTTCAAACTTACAACGAGTTTGCCTCTACGCACACTCCTTGTGCTCTATATGCACACTCTACATATGAAAGTCCCTCGCTATCTCTTCTAAACTTCGAGTTGAAAATACTCCCTCACACACACTCCTTGCACTCAGTATGCACTCCTTGCATAACTTATAGAAGATAAATACTTAGAGAATTATTCAATTATTCATTCTCCATGAAACTCATACATTCACAAAATACATAATAACAGTCAAACAGTATCAACATTGTTCAGTTGAATCAATTTTCTCTGTTATATTTATTTCAAAGGAAAAAAACATCATTACATTCGCTATCTCCTACAGACATAGAAAACACAATGAAAAACTTGTCTAAGGACCCAGATCTTCCTCACTCTTCTTCCTCCTATCTAAATCTTATCATATTCTACCTTGGCGGTTACCTACCTAGCTTGATTACATGTAACCTAATGACTAATCAAGAAATTATCCTACACCTGTAATATATTACAGTTGTGTAAAGGATTTACAATTGTTTTTTCCTTTCAAACGGTGGCCCGACTTCATAGACAGCTAAATTAAATTAAGGAAAAAAATCAAAAATATCTCCACACCGCTACCAACCTGTTTAAAGTTGGTTTTGGCTCCTTCAATGCATTGAGGTGTTGACTTAACTTCCTTTTGATGTGATAGTGATGCTCTTGCATCACCCTTGGTGCAGACCCCCCTTCTCTCCAAAGGTTGTGCAACCTCCCGGTCTAGGATCTTTCGACTTCCCCAGCTGGACTAGCTCTGTGATTCCCTGTTGGAACCTTTACAATACAAATTCACAGGTCCTTTAGAAAAACCTCACCCGTGTGAACTAACACCAGGCATAAAGTTTCCTCCTCGTGACCACCCGTTGTGACCACACGCCTATCCGAAAAGGCGCGTCGCGATTTCATGTGTCGGGTATATGAGTCAACCCAACTCTCCATCTTTCGAACTCCCGAACTCCTGAAATCTATCACCTTAGATCAACAGTCTGAAACTTCCCATGACTCAACGGTCCAGATCAATTCTTCCCAAATTGGGGCTTCGCATTTCGGCGATTGAAAGGTTGTTTGTCTCCCTTCCTCCGATACCCAAAATTGTTAATTCTTTGAACTCCTCTTACGTCGAATCAACAGTTCACAACCTTCCATGGTTTCAACGGCTATGATTAAATCACGATTTCACTTTTTGTGAGTTTTCACAGCGCCTACCTCCAACTCCCCAATTTACGAATCATCGAAACGTTGATCTGTCACCACGTGTTCTACCTCAATGAACGGCCATGATCGTTTCGATATTTTGGATTTCACGAACTTCACTCTGAAGGATTTCTCCCGCTCAATCATCCATACTTTTTCTTCCTTCGAACTTTCAATTTATGCGCTCCACCTTTGAATGCTTCAACTCTTCAAAACTTAGAAATTTTCTAAGTGTTTCCTTTCAAATCTTAGAACCACTACTCCTCCTGAGCTTCTGGAAAATGAAATTTAAACCTTTCCCTGGCACACACTTGCACTCTGCATCTTTTCAAAAGACTTTTTGATGCCCTCCTGGCATACTCTACACTCAACTTCCTGAGCCTTCAAACTTACAACAAGTTTGCCTCTACGCACACTCCTTGCGCTCAATATGCACACTCTACATACTAAAGTCCCCCGCTATCTCTTCTGAACTTCGAGTTGAAAAGACTCCCTCACACGCACTCCTTGTGCTCAGTATTCACTCCTTGCATAAATTATAGAAGAGAAATACTTAGAGACTTATTCAATTATTCATTCTCCATGAACCTCAAACATTCACAAAATACATAATAATAGTCAAACAGTATCAACACTGTACAATTGAATCAATTTTCTTTGTTCTATTTATTTAAAAGAAAAAAAAACATCATTACAGTTGTTATCTCCTATAGACATAGAAAACACAATGAAAAACTTGTCTAAGGACCCAGAGCCTCCTCGCTCTTCTTCCTCCTATCTAAATCTTATCACATTCTACGTTGTTGGTTACCTACCTAGCTTGATTACATGTAACCTAATGACTAATAAGGCAATTATCCTACACATGTAATATACTACAGTCGTGTAAAGGATTTACAATTGTTATGTCCTTTCAAACGGTGGTCCAACTTCATAGACAGCTAAATTAAATTAACGAAAAAAACAAAAATATCTACACAGCACTACCAAGTTTTTTAAGGTCAGTTTTGGCTCCTTCGATGTGTTGAGGTGTCGACTTCGCTTCCACCTTTGCTTCCTTTTGATGTGATAGCGATGCTCCTGCATCACCTCTCCTCCAAATCATGCTCCTAATGGTGACTGTTACTCCCCCAAGCTATGGGTAACTAAGGAGATGATGTATCAAGGCCCACAGGTTGAAGACATGGAGTGTCGAGAGCTAGATGAGCACACAAAGCCCCTTATCTCACAACACATCACCATTGATAGACGGCAACAGCATCCACCACACCAGTAATGGCCCAAAAGGGACAGCAGGTCTTGCTTCATGAGGTAACAAGTTAAGTCTCGTGGTAAGTATCACTTTAATAATTGAAGCATTTGAGCATGTGCAAAGAGTCCTTTTGTGATTATGAAAACGTTTTCTTGGAAATTATACATTTTTCCTTATTTCACCTTTGTGGTTGACATGGTTTCCTAGTAAGTGGGTCACCCTTGGGGAAAGGGTTGCTACTAAAGGGTCTCCTTGGAGGGTCATCGTACCATTCCTACACATGCTTTCCAATTTCCACACCTCTTCCCTTTCGTTTCCTCATCTTTTGGGTTTTTGGGCTTACTGGCCCCAAGAAGGGATTTTACCTCATTTCATGGCAAGAAGGGGATAAATGTCGGAGGTTTTGTAGCTAGAAAAAGTTAAAAGCCATAAATTATCCTTCTAGATGATTTCTCTAAGGTCCTGAGAGCAATGAAACACTTCTCCATAAAAAATGAAGGACCTTTTAAAAAAAATAAAATACATATTTAATAAATGTCCCTCTTTATGGGGGAATATATTTGTGATGTCTTTTAATTTCCAGTGCATATGGCACTCGATGTGTTTTTAACTTCAAGTGGAATTGCAATTCTCTTTAGTTTCCATTACACATAGCACTAAATGTTTTGGACCATAATAAATTAATGGCAATAAAGGGGCTTGGAAAAATGTTGCATTGCAAATGAAGGATGTAGTACACCCTCCAAAAAGGTGTTAGAATATAAAGGATTGTGCTCGTTTAACCACGACGATACCCACGTCTCCCAACCACAGGCCTTAAGCCACCCTCCGAGCACCTTGACCTTGACCGAGAAGAGAATTTTGGCTGCAATCTATAGCCAAGAGAGGCTAAATGCACCAAGAAAAAGAATAGAAACAAAATTGAACAGATGATCCCACCCAGAAGATAGCGCACCACTCTCCCAGCTTTCCCAGAAAACCTGCGCACCAAACTGCTGCTGCCTGCAACTACTGAGATAACCAATAATGAAATTGGTGCCATGTATTTATAGTGGACTGGCCAGTCTAACTAGGGCCGACCTGACCAGTCTAACTGGGCCAACTTCTTCTTCTGGGCATCAATAAATTCAATATAAATATATTTGTTCAGCCGACAACCTGTCTAGGGTTTCCTTCAATTCTTTGCTTCCTTCTGGAGGATTCTAGTCTCGCCATAGGTCATCATAGAGGTTCATACCTCCCGAAGCTACCATAATATTAACACTCCCTCCTAGCTAGGGAGGTATGGTCTTGAGCACAACAGACCATTCAACTGGTAGCACCACGAGCACCTTTCATTATTATCCGACTGGATAATCTCCTATGACAACTGGTACAATATCAATTTATAGAACACACCTGTGTCTATTCCAGTAGTACACAACTACTCAGACTTTGTGAAACACATTCACAAACTGTCCTTCATAACAAATAGCAACCTGCATATAAACAATGTTATGATAAAAATTGTATCATTTGGGCCAATCTTTCACTCACATCTGTGAGATCTGAAATAATGTCTGCCACCACAGTAGTCTTCATCTGCATAGAAACAATGTTATCATAAAACTGAATCAACTGGGTCAATCTTTCACTCACGTCTGTGAGATCTGAAAGAGTGTCTGCCCTCAGTATATAACATCAATAATAATTATCTGGGCCAATCATTCACTCACATCTGTGAGGTCTGAAAGAATGTCTGCCCTCAATATAGAATATCAACACTGAGCTATCTGCCCCATTCTTATCAACCAAGGAAGAAGGATTGTTTCTGATTTCTGAACCTGGACCATTTCCCACCCTGGGCCATTCTTCCGACACCAAACAAGGTGTAACCTGGAGAGAATGAATCTTCCCTCGAGAAATGCTTGGACCATTCCTTACCCTGGGCCATTCCTCTGACACTAAACAAAGTGTAACCTGGAGGGAATGAGTCTGCCCTAAGGAATGACTGTCANCACCAAACAAGGTGTAGCCTAGAGAGAATGAGTCTGCCCTCGAGGAGTAACTGTCCGGACCATTCCCCACCCTGGGCCATTCCTCCGACACTAAACAAGTGTAACCTGGAAAGAATGAGTCTACCCTCGAGGAATGTCTATCCTGCATCAACCTCCAAACGGACGAATCTTCGAAACTGCTCACAACTGTGAACTTCGAAAGAATGACTGCCCGATGAGGCGGACCATTCTACTTGACCACTACTCAGAGCGATTGTCAAGAAGAATGATTGTCCTAGACCACTTCCCATAAATGGGAAGTCGTTGTATATGATACATCAGCAATCAGTCTGCCTCCCATGTTAACTACAATGGGAAGCCACTGTCCATCAGAAATCTCAATCCACTTTCAGAACAGGAAAGCATCTATCCAATCTGGACTCTTACAAAAATAAATAACATTTTCAATTCTCCCTCCTAACTGGAGAGTTATTTTAATCACAGAAATAGATATTTTTGCGTACCTTCTCTATCCTAGAGAGTCTTCCCTTTCAGCTAAGGGAGTTATTTCCACGATCCCCATCTTCTCTCGGAAATATGCAAACTTGATTATGGAAAGAGGCTTTGTCAGGATATCTGATGTCTGCTCATCAGTGGGGATATACTCGAGCTTTACCTCTCCTTCCTGGACTTTATCTCGAATAAAGTAGTATTTGATCTCAATGTGCTTCGACCTTTCATGAAATACTGGATGCTCGTATAATCTTATACAACTCTGATTATCACAATATATAGTGGTCGATTCTAGAGTCTGATCAAATAAATTGGATATTAACTTCCTTAGCCATACAGCTTATGTGCATGATTCACAAGATGTCATATACTCTGCTTCTGTTGTACTAAGTGCAACAGACTTCTGCTTCCTATTGCTCCAAGATATCATAGCGGAGCCCAAGCTGAAACACATACATGAAGTACTCTTTCTGTCTTCTGCACTTCCTGCCCAATCAGAGTCTGTGAATCCATGAAGTTGGATATCACTGGATGCGGTATATCTTAAACCATAGTTTATTGTCCCACGAATATATCTTAAGACATGCTTTGCAGCTATCCAATGTTCTTGTCTCGGTTCCACCTGAAACTGACTTAACATATTTACAGCAAAGCAAATATCTGGTCGAGTATTTACCAAATAAATCAATGATCCAATTAGCTGCCGATATAGGGATGTATCTACTGGATCGGAATATGGGACTTTCACTTTTCTTATATCCGCATTCATAGGAGTGTCCATGGACTTACAGTCCATCATTCCAAACTTCTGAAGGATCTTTATTGCATATTTTCCTTGTCCAAGGAATACTTCACCACGCT
>ML831977.1:4466-21702 GCA_009831015.1 Picea engelmannii | reverse complement strand
TCTGACTGAGAAGAGATTAGTTAGGGCATCATACATCTTCTTCGATGAGTCAAGATGGGAGATGTAGGGTATCAAGTGGTCTTTTATGGAATCCACTATGATACTCATGGAATTAATGTCAACGTCTTTGAACTTCTCCATAGTTGCAACGTTCTGTAGTTCCTTCTCTTCTCCTTCTTTAAACTCTGGCTTCACGATCTTTCCTTTCACAATGTCCAACACTTTATTCTTAGCAAGGATGAGATCAATCCTTGTCTTCCATGCTCTGAAGTTAGAAGCTCCATCTAGCTTGTTCTCAGACTTCATAGAGTTCATCATGGCTTGCTTGACTTGGTCAAACCCTAGTTTTGACCAGAAATCCAAACTTCACGTCTTGGCCTTATGAGGGTACCAGGAGATGCGCTGGGCTAGGGCGCACTGATCTATCCAGAGATTAGGTCAATATCATCACTTAAGGTGCCTCAACAAGAGGTTTAGGGTTTATTCAACTACTTCTGCCGGTAACCCTAGCTGCAGTGCTTTTGGAAGCTGCTCCTGCTAGTAACCCTAGCGGCAGTTCCTCAACGAGCTCAATATCTAGCGGCTATGTTTCCTTCCAGCATTTTAGGTTGACTGAAGGGGTGTGGGCCCATAACCTGTTAGAATATTAAGGATTGTGCTCGTTTAACCACGAAGATACCCTCGTCTCCCAACCACAGGCCTTAAGCCACCCTCCGAGCACCTTGACCTTGACCGAGAAGAGAATTCTGGCTGCAATCTATAGCCAAGAGAGGCTAAAGGCACCAAGAAAAAGAATAGAAAAAAAACTGAACAAATGATCCCACCGAGAAGCTAGCGCACCACTCTCCCAGCTTTCCTAGAAAACCTGTGCACCAAATTGTTGCTGCCTGCAACTGCCTGCGCAGATATTGCTCTCTCTGCAACTGCTGAGATAACCAATAATGAAACTGGCGCCATGTATTTATAGTGGACTGGCTAGTCTAACTGGGGCCAACCTGACCAGTCTAACTGTACCGACTTCTTCTTCTGGGCATCAATAAATTCAATATAAATATATTTGTTCAGCCGACAACTTGCCTAGGGTTTCCTTCAATTCTTTGCTTCCTTCCGGAGGATTCTAGTCTCATCATAGGTCATCATAGAGGTTCATACCTCCCGAAGCTACCATAATATTAACAAAAGGCACCCATAAATGAGATAATATGAACCCTTGATATGTCAATAACCCCATGCCCAAAATTCTTGACCCCATCCACTTCATATTCATTACATGACTTAGAGAGGGTCTTCTTGGGAAACACTCCTTAAGTTGGGGATTGATCTACCCAATAGGGAACCATGACAACCCTCCCATACTTAATTTGACAAATTTTATAATGTCTTTGAGAATTTGTTTAGTTTGAAAAGGGGGGACTTAATGCACATGTTTGTGTGGTTCATTTATTAAATGTGGCTTACTTGGCATGATACATGTGACTTATCGACCCCTGGAGGGCGTACTTGTTTTTTTTGCAGGACCTTTCTCGGTGAAAGCAATACATGGAGGAATTGTGCCATTTTGACCTTCATGGTGGATTGAAAATACCAAGGATGGAATCCATACCCCACAAGATGGGTAGAGGACCCTAGAGACTTTGTGTGCAAAGGATAGAGGGTGTTTCCTTTGGAGACACTTTGACAACACTAGAGGATGACATCATATCCCTTTGCACTTGGACGTTGGCCTTTGGAAGCCTAGGGAATCGCCTTATAAGCCCTTGATGTCATATGGAAGCTAGGGTTTTTGGGGGGGCTTATGGTTCTAGAGGTATTGTGATGTGGTTTGAAGGAAGGAGATGCATGGCATGACACTCTAGCACATGAGAGCTTGACACGTGACCTTTGGAGGCCCAATTATTTGCTTCTTGAGGCTCAACGTCTCACTTATAAGCCTCACGTCACCCTTCTAGGGCATGACATCATCCTTTTTAGGGTTTTATCTTATGAAATGTTTTATATTTGTAAGTTGTAAAGGAAAATAAAGGAATTTGGCCCTCTTTCAATTTGTTGTTGGCGTTTTTATGTGGACAAATTATTTTAGATGGCCTCATATAAATAGAGGCCATCTCTTTTTCATTTTGAGAGATCATCACTTGAGAATTACATAACTCTTGGCTGAAATTTTCTCCCTCCTTGGAAAATCTGTTATCTTGTGTCTCTTGTGCAAAATAAATGGAATATTTGTCTATTGGTGGAATAAAGGCTAGCGACTTATCTTGGATGCTTGTTCTTGGAAATTTGGTGGAACATATTTTATAAGTAATGGTTTTACATGCTATCTCTTGTATTAGGTAAGGAATTTCTTCATTTTTGTATGTTTCTTCTTGATTTCGAGGTTATTTTGTCAAACCCTTGGAGGAGTATAAGGGCATACACCCTCCATCAAGGAATTCTATTTTATTGTTACTGAAAAGGCTTAAGGATTGCTACTTGGAATTAAAGGGATTACACCCTTGTAGCAAGACCTTGCTAAGGTTTATCTTCTCTGGGGAGAAAGGGCTTACACCCCTAGAAATTTTCTAAACCGTAGCTCAAAGAAAGAGACTCCATTACCTAGTAGATTAGACAATAATCTTTGCATTGGAGATTGAATATTGTTGCATTGGTAAACCTGAATTTTGAGATATTGAATTGTTCAAGTTTGGAATTAAATTTTACATGCTTAAAGATATATTGTTCCCTATGCACATCTTGATTTGATAAGTAATTAAGTCATTGTAACAAGCATAAAGCTTTAGGCAATAGGGTTGCAACAAACTCACTCTCTCTCACTCTTTACTCACTTTTTACCACTTAAATTTACTTGCAAGTCATAATAATTGATCTACTATTCAAGAGCTATTGTTTGGGTGCATTACTTGTTGATTTCAGTGGTTAGAACCTGTTGTTGTATCAAAAAGTTTCTACATCCATAAGGTTGTTACAAATTTCTGCTAATAACACTCATTAACATCTCTCTCTTACGATCAAAGTCTTGGTTTAAACATTGGAAGATGGTCTACTTTATTTTCCAACATCATATACGTGATTTTGATGGTTAACTTATAGCTATCATAGTTTCGTTACTACTGATATATATTTCCATACTGCTACAATTTTGGGACAACAAGGTTTCTTGCTAATTCCTCATTGGTTTTTTAGGCTTATATCATCATATATTATCTTGTTTTGGTTTGTCTCCTGGAACTGCAGAGGACTTGGCAGCAAGACAAAAGAAGAAGCCTTAAGAGACTTAACAAGGCTAGCTAGACCTGAAGTCCTTCTAATCCAGGAGACGAAACTTGAGGAGGAAGTCTTCCTCCGGGCAAGCAATCTTTTTTGGAAAAAAGGCCCGGGCCGGGTAGTAAGTGCCTGAGGTGCCTCGGGGGGATTAGCAACCCTTTGGGACTCTTCAAAGATGGAACTAATAGAATAAGAGGCAACCACCCACTGGCTCTACACTAAGCTGCTACATAGAGGATCCGGGCATCTGGTAAGTCTCTTTAACCTGTATGTTCCTGTTTTAATTAATGAGAAGAAAGACTGCTGGGAATCCCTAGCTCTCTTTCTTAATCAAAGCAACATTGTTAACCTTATAATAGCCGGAGATCTAAACGTCACCCTCTCCCAAGCTGAGAAGAAAGGGGGTTCGATAGTTAGAGATCTTGCTCGGGAATGGGTTGAAGACTTAATTTCAGATTGGGAACTTGAATATATTACCCCAACAAATGGAAAATTCACTTGGTCTAATAGGATATTAGGGCCAGGATATATTGCCGCCAGACTTGACCGCTTTCTTGTCCAGTCTTCCTTCCTTTCACTTGGACTGATAGCCACCTCCAAAGTTCTGCCCCACTCCACCTTAGATCATAAGCTTGTTACCCTGTCACTCTTCCCCCCTACCACCCTGGGTCCCCTCCCCTTCAGATTCTTCCCTTCTTGGGCTCAACATGAAAACTTCCATTCCCTAGTCCTTCGTTCCTGGAATCACTCCATCTCGGGTTCCCCCTTCTTTGTATGGGAAGAGAAACTCAGGAATCTCAAATTGAATCTAAAATTCTGGGCCAAACACCTCGGAACCCCCATGGAGGAAAAAGGAAAAATTCAGGAAAATCTGGTACGGCACCAAGCAGTCATGGAAGAAGTTCAAGTTACCCAGGAACTCCTTAATCAGGAATCTGATTTGCAAAGGCAGTACCACAAAATATGTAGAGACGAAGAAACTTACTGGAGAATTAAATCGAGGGCACTTTGGCTCCAAGAAGGTGATAGGAACACCTCCTTCTTCCATAAACAAACCCAAGCAAGGAACAACTACAACCACATCAGCGAAATCCAATGGCAGGATCAACTCTACACTGATCCAGAAGATATCAAAGAGGTCGCCCACTCTTACTTCAAAGACCTTTACTCAGCCCCCGAACAAGAAGATTTGGCGATGGACTCCTACCCGCTCTCGGAAATTCCAAATCTAGTTACAGCAGAGGCAAACAGAATTTTAAACAGACCCATCAGCTTGAAAGAAATTAAGAAAGTAGTCTTCAGAATGAACCCTGATAAGGCTCCAGGTCCGGATGGGTTCACCCCCCGCTTCTACATCCATTGCTGGGATATTATCAAAAGAGATTTAAGCAAAATGGTCATGAGATCGCAGGTCTGTAATAAAATGGGTGGCGGCACAAATTCAGCTTTCTTAGCACTAATCCCAAAGGAAAAAGGAGCAAAGAAATTTCCCAGATTTAGACCGATCTCCCTTTGCAACACAGGTTATAAAATCATCACTAAAATAATTGCAAATAGGCTTAAAAAAATTCTGCCAAGACTCATTCCGGAAAACCAAGGAGGTTTTGTTCATGGAAGACAAATTCTAGACAATATTATCCTTGTCCAAGAAGCTATACACTCAAGTTGCACAAACAAGGAAAAAGGTATGGCAATCAAGCTCGATTTAGTTAATGCCTTTGACCGTGTAAGGCATGACTTCCTGTTTGCAGTTATGCAGAGGTTTGGGTTCGATCAACAGTTCATAAATTGGGTGAAGGCATGCATCAAGGCTCCCTGGATTGCACCTCTGATAAATGGCCGCCCAGCCAAGTTTTTTCAAGCCTCTCGAGGACTAAGGCAAGGGTGCCCCCTTTCCCCAATGTTGTATGTTATACAAGCTTCAGTTCTCAGCTTTCAGCTTCAAAGCGCTCTCCACAACAGAGCTTTCTCGGGCATCAAAGCAGCACCCTCAGTTAAGGAGGTCAGTCACACACAATTCACCGATGACACGCTTATATTGGGTGATGCCACTCTAAAGACAGCGAGGAACCTCAAAACTGAGCTAGATATTTACAAAACTTGTTCCGGCAGCGAGATCAACTACCACAAAAGCACGGTTTATGGCTGGAACTGTAACCCCAGAGACATGCTGCAGATCAGTCGGGTGTTAGAAATGGAAGCAACTACAGCCTGGGACAAATTCATTTACCTTGGAATTCCAATTTTTAAGTCTTCCTCAAAGGTAGCTCACTGGATGCCCATGATAGACAAACTTAAGTCTAAGATCCACGCTTGGGGTGTACATTGGCTCAATAAAGCAGGTAAGCTGGTGCTAATGAATGCAGTCATCACTAGTCTTCCAATCTACCAGTGCTCAGTCCTCCTCGCCCCCAAAACAATCTCTAACAAAATCGATGAGCTTCTTAGGAAATATTTTTGGGAGGGTGGTAAGAACTGTGAAAGGAAGCTTCATTTAGTTAAATGGGATAAAGTAAAGAAACCAAAGATGGAAGGAGGACTGAACATCAGGTATGTGGCGTCCCACAATATTTCCATGGGAGGAAAGATGCTCTGGAACATGATAACAGGAAAGTGTTCCTGGAGCAAGCATTTGCTTAGGAAAAAATACTTCTCAGGGAGCCGGGACAGATGCTTGGAGAAGCCTACAAAAACGAGAAAAGGCTCGCCTATATTCCTCTTATGTCAACGAGCCACGCCCCTCCTCAAGTCTCATCTCACCTGGATCCCGGGAAATGGATCAAAGATCAGTATTTGGGATGATTCCATTCTCGGTGATCAACCCTTTTCGGCACTAAGAGAAATCGAGAATATCAAGGATTGGCTGTTGCATAATAATTGTAGAACTCTTTGGGACATTTCTCGATGGAAAAACGATGCCAAGAGATCCTGGGAAGGCTGGAACCTTGGCAGCTATCCAGAGGAACTAAACGAGGAAGATTCTACCCTGCTGGAATTACTCCAAGGAAAATCGCCTCTAAGTGCTGAAAGTCTAGACAAAAGAGGTTGGGGAATAAGCTCAGGGGTTTACACTGCAGCTGCTGGTTATGAGATAGTCACAAGTGTCCCCTGGGTTTCTCCCAATCCTGGTCCGTGGAAAGCCCTTTGGAACTTTCCCTCTATCCCCAAGGTCAACCTCTTTGCCTGGATGCTTATGCATAACAGCATCTTAACCTTCAATAATTTGAAGAGAAGGGGTTGGGAAGGGCCCTCTCGCTGCCCCCTGTGCACTTCTACAGAAGAATGTATTGCCCATCTTCTTTTCAACTGTGACTTCTCCAAAGAAGTCTGGGAGATCCTTGTCGGTCCCTTAGCCTCTAAGCTCCCAACGGACACTCAGGAACTTTTTAACAGTTGGCTTTCCCTGTCTCCTTTTGACTTAAAAAAAAAAGCACCTGCTGAAAACAATATGGATGTGGATTCCAAAATTCGTCTGTTGGAAGATATGGCTAGAGTGAAATAACAGGATTTTTAAGGAAGAAAAATGGCTGCCAGCTCAGGTTGCCATTAAGATCCAGACCATGATTTCAGAAGCTATTAATGCGAAGCCTTCCATCAAGAACTTCGCCCCGACAGTTGAGGAAGAAGAGAACTGGCTTAAGGATTTTAGACCAGGACACCAGAATCACAATCAGACCATTCCCCCAAGAGTCAGAAATTGGGAAATTCGTTTGCCAGAACAAGAATTCCTGAGATGGAGGTCGTCATTAGATGATTGGTGGCTCCTATTCGATGGAGCCTCGAAAGGCAACCCCGGCAGGGCAGGGGGAGGCGGAATCCTTCTCGAACCTAATGGTTCAATCAATCTATCCTTTGCCTGGGGTCTAGGATATGCTTCTAACAATCAGGCCTAATATTTAGCCCTCTGGCAAGGGATAAACCAAGTTCTCAAGCTGGGTATTAAAGAGATCAAAATTGCGGGAGATTCTAAACAAGTTATAGATGCCATCAACCTTAACCAGCCTCCAAAGGACATGTGATTGGCTCAGTTATACAAGAGGATATGCATCCTCTTGGATCAACTAAAAGAGTACAATGTTTATCATGTGCTCAGGACGCTGAATGGAGACGCAGATAAAGAGGCGAATAGAGGATCTCTGCTAAATAAAGGACAGCTTAAAATCAATGGGGTGATTTCCCATCATTCGATTCCCTAAAAATGCAGTGGCAGCCTGGACGAATTCCTTCACATCGCTCTGGTCTCAGACAGAAAGGACGGCAGCATTTTTCTCCAGTCGGACGGACAAGATCCAATCGCGGAGATATGAGATCTCACTCCACCCATGAAGATCATGTTCAGGGACAGGAGGTCTCACTGATAAAAGACCATCTCTCTCTACCTCATCAGACAAGAAATCGGGCGAGCAAGACGCAGGAAGCAAGAAGCAATCATGGTTTGAGCATACCAGTCATGGATTCGGTCTCTAAAACCCCCCTCACGCCTAAAGACCGAATAGAGTTGATCAGAGTTGAACTGGAAAGCATAAGGGCATCCACCAACCAGCAAAAGTGGGACAATCTGAAGTTTGAAATGGAATACCTCAAGGATGAACTATCAGACGAAATTCATGCCGGCCTGAAAGATGCATCTAATCTCATGGGAGATTTAGGAAAACGCCTCTGCAACCTGGAGCAGAAAGTGGAGGAGTTAACCACAGCATTCAGCAAGATCTCAGAAGCATCTGCAGAAGCGGCCACCAGCACTGGACACAAAGGAAAACGCTAAGGGCGTAGCAGTCGTCTCTCTGTAAGGAGCCCAGCCCAGATTTTTGGTTAAACTTATGCAGTCCGTTTTTAGAAGTATGGCACCTCTGGGAGTAAACCTGATTGTAAATGGTAAAGATTTCTGGCTGGAAAATGTATTACAGAGCAGTAGCTCTGCGTGGATATGTAAGGGTTCGGCAGCCCTCTCTGCCTTAAACTAAATAAATCTCCATACTCGTTTGTGTTAAAAAAAAAAACACTATTTTGTAGGTACACAACCTTTGAAACCATTTACCATATCCAAATACTTTTTCCTCAAGCCTCATTCACATCCTTGACCTTGACCTATAGGGGTATTCTTCAATATCCTTGCTTCTCCCTTCGCAATCCCCCTAGGGTCACTCGGAAAGCCTCCCTTGTGTTGGATTTGTCCTTCACTAAAAAAAGGGGGATATCTATTGAGGTGATAGTGATATGTCTTCCCAATTGTGTCATATTAATTTTTATAAACCCAGCATGCAGAATATTAAAGCCAATATTTTTTACTACTCGGAATTAATTCACTATTGATATAAATTCTGAAAATTATGCAGCAGTATTACAGTTGATTTTCTAACTTATGCACAACATAAACTAAACATGAAAACAAGAACACATACAACATAAACAAAAAAAATTTACTCTAGAAACCTCATTGTGGGGAAACTAGCAAAGAGGGGATTTATTGTCTTCATAGGAATAAAATTTACAGCAACAAAATACAAAAAAAAAATCTTACAAAAATTTGCTTTCTTCTTGGTTGTACAGCCCAACCAAATTTATGTTGTACGGCCCAGTTGTATAGACTATTTTGGCCCAACAAATCGGCTTGTATGTCCCTCTGTAAATTGGTTTGTACATCCCCTTTGATTCGGCCTGTACGTCCCCTTCAGTTCATTGTTGTATTGCTTGTAATGCGGCCTCCTTTTTGTTGTTGTGCTTGATGTATCATGTATGGCTCTCTCCTTCTCTACAAAATCGTCCCATCCAAGGTGCCTCTCTCTCAGCTACTCACTTTCCCTCTTCCTCATCCAAGCACCCTCTTCTCTTGTTTTCTCAATGAGTGTGTCATCACCCTTGCCTCAACCTTCTTTTTATATTTTCCCTTTACTCTATTTCCCCCTCTTGTGAACTTTCTAGAAGAATTCGAAAAAAATCACTTTAAGTGAAATATCATTTCCTTAAGTCAGAAACTTAGGAAATTTGAGCAAATAAAGCCAATAAAAATTATTTACATAATTTTTATTCTTTTCCTAATTCAAAACTTAGGATAAGATTAAAATGTTGATTTGGTTATTAATTAAATGTCCTTTAGCATGCCTGGACACTTAGGCCAATGTTGAGACACTTTCCAAGCTACAAATTTAACACTCCCTCTTAGTGAGGAAGGTGTTCTGCACCACCCCCAACTTCTCCCTGAATAAGACAAACTTGTCTTTTATCAAGGCCTTTGTGAGAATGTTTGCAACATGTTCACTTGTAGGCACATACTCTAGCTTCAGTGTCCCTTTTTGCACATAGTCCCTAATGAAATGAAATATGATCTCAATGTGTTTTGTCGATCGGTCATGGAACACTGGATTTTCAAAGAGCTTGATGCATCTTTGATTGTCACAGTGGATGACAGTAGTCTCCAACTCTTTTCCAAAAAACCCCATGAGAAGATTTCGAATCAAAATGGCCTCACATTCTACTAAGTTGGATGCCATGTACTTTGCCTTAGCAGAGCTCAATGAAACTAATTGTTTATTCATGTTCAACCAAAAAACAACTCTTGATCCCAAGCTAAAACAACACCCATATGTGTTTTTCCTGTCAACTATGTTGCATGCCCAGTCTGCATATGGAAATCCCATCAGCCTCACTCCATATCCCTGGATGAAACTCAACCCATACTCAATTGTTCATGCAGATATCTCAGAACATGCTTCACTGCCACCCAGTGTACTCTCCTCGGCTCAACCATGGCTTGACTGAGTATGTTAACTGCAAAGAATATATATGGTCTAGTGTTGACCAAAGACATAAGAGAACCAATCAAATATATGTATAAAGTAGGTTCCATTGCCTCTGATCTGGAAGCATCGATCTTCTTCTAGTTGGTCACCATGGGTGTAGACATAAGCATGTAGTCCTACATACCAAACCTCTTCAAAATCTACACTGCATACTTCCCTTGTCCAAGGAAATTCTGACCATCTCGCTCGCACACCTATAACCCCAGAAAGTAGTGCATCAACGCCAAATCCTTCATCTCATACTCTGAAGCAAGGTCCCTCTTTCACTCTTCTATGAGCCTTTATGAACCTGTGAGAAACGGGTCATCCACATACAACACTAGAATGAGTGGCTCACCTCCAACTATGATGTAGTATAGGTTTGAGTCTTCCTCACTCTTGGTGAATTATGTCCCTCTGCAAGTAGTTTTCTATCCTCGAGTATCACTTCCTCGGAGCCTACTTGATCCCATACAAGGCACTCTTCAACCTGCATACATGGGAATCCCTCCCTTGCACCTCAAAAACCTTTGGCTTCTCAAAATACACCTATTCCTCAATAATGTCATTAAGGAAGGTTGTCTTCACATCCATCTGGTGGATCTTCCACCCCATCTCTGTTGCAATAGCGATCATGGCCCTGATCGAAGTGTACTTGGATATAGGGGAAAATGTCTCATCGTAGTCAATTCCCTTCTTCTAAGAGAACACCTTAGCCACAAATCGGGCTTTGAACTTCTCGACGCTACCATCTGCAGTGTTCTTGATCTTCTAGATCCATTTCGAGCGAATCATTGATTTCCCCTCTAGTCGGGGAACAACCTCCCATACATCATTCTTCATGATGGAAGCATACTCTTCCACCATGGCATATCTCCATACCTGTTATTGTGATGCCTCTTGATCTGGAAGGCTCGGCCTCTAACAACTCGCTCATCAAAGCCATGTAACTAGAAAACCGATTTCCTCTCTGGCCGGGGAACAACCTCCCATACATCATTCTTCATTATGGAAGCATACTCTTCCACCATGGCATCTCTCTGTACCTATTGTTGTGATGCCTCCTCGAAGTTAGAAGGATCATCCTCTAACAACTTGCTCATCAGATCCATGTAACTGGAAAATATATGTGGTGCTCTACTCTCCCTGAAAGAAGTCCTAGGAGCACCCGTGTATTCTTGTGCCTCTCTCAAGGTCTTCTTGACCCATATGGTCTTCTTCCTCCTAGAAGAAGGATTATCATGTACTAGTGGAGCATATTTCTCCTCATATTTCTCTGAAATCTGAGCATATGTACCTGTAACATGTGTCTCCTCTAACTTCTAAGTCTCAATCTCATGATCCCCTATTGTTGCTAGAACAGTCCCATGAGCCTTCCTCAAGGTTCTATCCTCCTCAAACTTCTCATCCCTCCTCACCACAGTCTTCCTCAATGTTGGAATGTAAATACGATATGCCTTCGAAGTCTTGTTGATTTGTGTAGCTTCAGGTAGGTATTCTCATGTGGCCTAGGTGCCAGGCACGTGGGAATCATCATGGGCACCACATCACACTTTTGTTTGGGTGAAAACGCTCTTGAAATGAAATTGGACCTTCATGGGTTTGACAATGGGCTTCATATGTTTGTGATGGGGATTCACACCCATAGAGAAAGCCTAAATTAGTGTAGACTTGTGAATGGGCTTCTAAGTTGACCCCTACACGTGTATATAAAGGAGAGAGGTCATTGTGACAATTCATAATTTTGATGTGACAAGTGTGTGAGAGCTTGGTGATTTAATTCCATCCCTTGGTGACGTCATCCCAGCCATGGATGAGTCTGCTTAGCCTCAGTTTCTGTTATGTTTTTGCTTGTTTTGGGTAGGTACAAAGGAGAAGGAGTTTTCTGTGGTATCCGGTTGCCAAGGGGGAGAAAGACACAACCTAGGAGAGGCTCGGCCTGCTAAGAAGAGGTAGAAATATCTTTTGGAAGGGTTGGGCCATCCTAGGAGAGGTCATCGCAGGTCCCTTGGTGACTCGGCCTTGTGACAAAGGGCAGTCGCAGGACCTAAATAGGTTTCCATGGGGCTCAGCCAGCTTGAAGGAGGATAGAAAAATGTAGCAGCAACAAGGATAAGGGTTTGACCTAAGGTAAGAAGGTCGTCATGGGCTGGGACAACAGCCTAAGTACCTCAACCTAGGGTTATGTTATTGTTGTAGGTTGTTACATTAGTGAAGGAGGTGGAAGCAAGTTTGTTGTGTATGTGCAGCAAGTCCAGGAAGGTTTCAATACCCTAGCCACGGAAAGTACAAGAGCTGCAGGTGGACATCCAATAGGTATAGGGACTGTACACATATTCTGGGAATTTTTTAGGCTTGTAAAGGAAGTGTTGCGGACAAGGAAAAGGTTGCAACAGCAGGTACAGGAATGCATAGTTGGGATAGAATTTTAAGCATAGTCAAAGGGTTGTCCTAGAGATCTAGATTTTATGAGAAGAACGAAATGAATACAAATTATTAACAGGTGCTTAACACAAAATAACAGAGATACAGTAAAACCGGTTTTCTATTCAATAACAAAATAAGCTGAAACTGTAAAATGCAGCGGAAACAAGCTTGCTGGAATGGTGGCGGCTTATCTCTGAGAAGAGATGTGACGGCAGCGCGCATTCGCAAGAAGAAGGTTACAATGAGGCTCTGAAGGCATTTTTACAATAAGAAATAATTCCAAAAACCCTAGACATCTAAAAACCTAACCCTAGGAGATGAAGCGCCAAAAGTCATGTGGGCCCCGTTTGGGTAAGTTAGTACATCAACTTCCCGGGGTCGTAACTTTTGCATACGATCTTCGTTTTAAGCGTGTGATAGCTCGTTGGAAATTAATCATCTAGGAGATTCATTTTGGGGGCTTAATAATTCCTTTGGCTATCATTGAGGAGCTCTATCCCAAAAAACCTTCATTTAGGCCCTCAAAATGGCCCCGGAAGTTAAAACTGCTAAAAATAGTAAATTGCCAAAATTGTCAGAAAACTATTTTGAGCCAGTTGGAAAAGGTGGGTGACCACCGATATCCATCTGGATCAATCCTCCCTCCTTAGGAAGCAATGGTATCCATTGCGTTGAGGTCCCTCATCAGATGAGGAAATTTCTGCTGAATTTGGCCCCGGGTGAGCCACTTGCCTTGGTGCAGGAGCTGCCCTGCTTTGAAGACTCAATAAAGCTGGATCCTTTGTTGTCGAGTGCCCTTGATCTCTTTGTCCAAAATATGATCATTGGATGTCTGTTGTAGGCAGTCAGGGTTGAGCTCTGTTGGTGTCAGTTGTTCTGCTACTTATGAGGTGTCCAATAATGGTGGGAAATAAGGGCGAAGGAGATCCACGTTGAACATTGGGTGAAGACCAAGGAAAGGAGGAATGTTGAGCTCAAAAGAATTATCCCCCACGGCCTTGGTGATAGTGTACGACCCATAACGGAGTGGGCGAAGCTTCTGATGGGGTCCTGTAAGCCATTATTTCTGCAAGTGCAACCAAACTTTGTCGCCCACCTGAAACTTATGCAGCACCCGATGTTGATCATGGCGTTGTTTGTACTTGTCATTGGACTTCTGTAGGATATCCTGAACCTGTTGGCGGATTTGTTGGATCCGTTCAATGAACCGGGTGGCTTTGTCAGCTTCAGTTGGAGCAGGAGATGAGTCGATCGAGGTGACCGCAAGGGGGAGTGCAACATCTATGGGTCCCAATGGTTGGAATCCCAACCCCACTTGAAAGGGGTTGTGGCCGATTGAGCTATGCAGGGTTTGGTTGTAGCTATGTTGGACATAGGGAAGGCTCTCATCCAATGTGCAAGGGTGCTTTGAATTATACATGCGAAGGATATGCACAATCACTCAATTTACAACCTCGGTTTGGCCATCTGTCTGAGGGTGGAAGGTCGTGGATTTGGTGAGCTTGGTGTCCAGC
Source organism: Picea engelmannii (assembly GCA_009831015.1). Taxonomy (NCBI): domain Eukaryota; kingdom Viridiplantae; phylum Streptophyta; class Pinopsida; order Pinales; family Pinaceae; genus Picea; species Picea engelmannii. Next base: position 7,721 of record ML831977.1, on the reverse strand, counting down.
AGTGACCAGAGGCTCGACCAGAATGTGCTAAGAAATCGACTATCCCGATCTGAGACAATGGTTTGTGGGATTCCAAAATGTACCCAGACTCATTCAAATAAGAGCTTGGCAGTGACCTCTTCTATGATGCTCTTCTTGTAGGCAACCAGAATCGCCATCTTAGAAAAGCGATCAACAACCACAAAAACACAGTCATTTCCCCGCTTAGCGGACAGGAGGCCCGAAATGTAGTCCATTGAGATGGATTTCCATGGCCTTTCAGGAGTAGGAAGAGGGGTGTACAGGCCCTGTTTCTTAGTGGTCGGTTTGGCAATAGCGCAGGCAGTGCAGGACCTGATATACTTGCTGACCTCTTGTCGAAGTTTCGGCCAGTAGAAATGTTTCTGTAGCATCGCCACTGTCTTTTCAATGCTGAAGTGTCCTGCCATCCGACTGTAGTGGGATTCCCAGATCAGCTTCGCTCGCTCACTTGATGGAACATAGATATATCCCAGACGACACAACAACCCATCCTAAAGATGGAAATTATCGACAACTGTGTTTGCACCCAACATTTGGTAGGTGTTGGCGAAGTCAGGGTCTGTCTCATAGAGTTGGAGCCATCCAGATGTCTCATGGCCGCAAGAGTCTAGCACCGTGGTGAGTGTCGCGACTAGCGGTCTACTGAGGCAATTAGTGATGCGATTGGCACTTCATGTTTTATACTTGATGTTGAGGTGGAATTGTTGCAAGTATGTGGACCACTTTTGATGGTGGTCATTCTGCAATTTTCCCTGTGTCTGCATGAACTGCAGTGGCTTATGATCAGTGTGGATGACTGTCTCCTTCCCAAGAATGTAATGTCTCCACTGGCGGCATGCTTTCACAATGGAGTACATTTCTTTGTCGTAAGTAGGGTACTTATGGATAGTATCTGACAGTGTCTCACTATGATAGGCCACGGGGTGGTCGTGTTGAGTGAGAACGGCGCCCACAGCATAGTCTGAAGCATTTGTCTCGATCTCAAAAGGATGTTGCAGGTCTGGTAGTGAAAGTACTGGAGCTGAGCACAAGCACTGCTTCAAATCATCGAATGCTTTTTGTTGGGAATGGCCCCACGCAAATTTCTCCTTACCACCACCCCTGTTTATTTGGCTGAGGGCCCATGCAATATGGGAGAAACCCAACACGAACCTGTGGTAGAAATTGGCAAGGCCCAAGAAGCTCTGAAGCTCAGTGAGTGTTGTTGGGGTTGGCTAGTCACGGATGACTTGGATCTTGGATGGATCCACATGTACACCATGCTGATCAATGATGTAGCCCAGGTAATGGACCATGTCCATGTCAAATGATCATTTTTCCAAGTTGGCGTATAGCTTGTGCTGCCGCAGGGTATGCAGAACCTGCTGAATATGCTACAAGTGTTTGGCCCAAGTCTTGTTGTAAATTAGAATGTCATCCAGATACACCACTACAAAAGTATTGGTGAATGGTCGCAGGATATCTTCCATCATCCTCATGAAAGTGGCTGGAGAATTTGTCAAACCAAAGGGCATGACCAACCATTCAAAAAGGCCTTCCTTTGATTTGAAGGCGGTCTTCCATACATCTATCTGTTCTATCGCGACCTGGTGGTAGCCAGACTTCAGATCAATCTTACTGGAGTATTTGGCCCCTGTGAGTTCATCAAGGAGGTCATCGATTCGAGGAATCGGGTACCGATTTCTTACTGTGATTTTATTCAAAGCCCGATAATCAATACAAAGTCGCCAGGTTCCATATTTCTTCTGTACCAACACGATTGGGCTCCCGCAAGGTGATGAGTTGGGTTGGATGTGCCCCTTGTGGAGCAGTTCTTGGATCTATCGTTTTATCTCCTCATTCTCTAACAAAGAGCGACAATAGACTAGCCCATTGGGTAGTGGTGCGCCAGGGGTCAGATCGATGGGGTTCTTGACCTGGCAGTGCAAAGGTACCTCTATAGGTGAGGAGAAGATATCTGAGTATTCTTCCATGACCTTATCTTCTTGCTTCTGTTGTGTGGAAAGGTTGGCCGCATGGACCCTGGATGTGGCTGTGATCTTTCACTTATTCTGAGAGTGAATCACAAAGAAGACAAACTTCCCCATCTGAGCGATGACCTTCCTGCATTTCTTAGCAAAGATCAAGGAAATAGCACTAGGTTGGATTGCCTCGGGTATCCTATACAATTTCCTATTCAAAGTAATAATAACACTACGAGGCCTAGACTCATATACAGCATGATGTTTCCATAAATAAGGTTGGCCCAAAAGAACATCACAAACTTCGAGAGGAGCAACATCACACAATACCTCGTCTTTGAAAGGATTGATATCGTACGATAGTCGGCACTATTGGCTGACAAGGAGATTGCTTCCTTGGCAGAGCCATCCAATGGTGTACGGTTGTGGGTGTGGAGTTGTTGGCATGGCCAGTCGCTTGACAACCTCTGCTGAGATGAGTTTCTTTTGGCTACTTTTATCAACGATGAAGTGCAGCGGGGTGCCTTTTACCCACATCTGTGAATGGAAGAGGCGCTCTCCTTCTTCTGGCTCGTCTAGTTCACCAGGCTGGAGCTTGGTGGTAGAAATGGTGGCACTGGGTTCTGTGTCAATGATCCATCTTCCCCTTTTTGGTTCTGGCTCAGAGTCATAATTCATCTTATTCAGAGGCTTTAACTTCGGCCACTAGTGACTTCTTTGAGCGACAGTCATCAGTGTTATGCCAAGGGCTCTTATGGAAGTCGCACCACTTCCTGGTATCTTTCTTTGTCTTTCCAATGTCCTTCTTTGCTTGCAGCTTGGACTGGTTGTCCTGATACTATCCATATTTTCTCTTTCCTTTGTTCGATGGGTTGGGGCCGCCCTTTCCTGGATTTTGTTGTGAGGGGTTCCCAGGCCAAAATTTTCGCGTCTTTTGTTTAAGCTTCTGCTTGATTTTGACGGCATATCGGTATGTCCCGTCCAAGGATGAGATGTCCAGAAATTCCATTTCAGTATGGATGTATCTATGTAGAGCACCACGATACTTGAGCACCAGATGTCGCTGTTTGCACTCTTCTCGTCGCTGTGTGAGCAAAAAGTGAGTGCTTACATGCCTAGTTGGGCTCTGTTAGGCATGACAGTTGTATGGTAAAAGGTTAGAAAGAAAACAACAAAGCTATTAACAAGAATTAAACAAAAACTAAATAAAACTATGAGCATAAGAACAAAAATAAAAACAAATGAGAATGGACCAATATCACCAATATATAAG
>ML831976.1:79506-91373 GCA_009831015.1 Picea engelmannii | reverse complement strand
TAATTCAACTCCAACAATGTCAGACTCCAACGACCATGCAGTTGGACACCCATTTTTAGTTACCCAAGTTCATTGGACAAATGAATGGTGAGATGGTCGATTCCTAGATCTGTAGCCTCTCCACATACTTCAAGACTTCCCCCGAGATGGAAGAATCCACCAAATTGCAGATATCCAACCTCCATCTCGAAGGAATAACACAAACTTGGTGGGACGCACAATTGGAAAGATTTGATTTGATCGTGGAGCTCAGTACACCTCCTTCTTCGAAAAATGGCCATATTGATTCTCGGGATGCATTTTGTCATGCATTGCGGGAACACTTCTATCCTCTAAGCTATCTTCAGAATCTACTCACCAAATAGTTGCACTACGTCAGCTTTCCATTCAGTCAGTTCAAGGATACATTGACATCTTCTTCAAATCACGCATCCATCTCCATATCAACAAGCCAGATGAGGTATTAATAATTAAGTTTAATTATGGTCTCGTGTTACCTCTCCAGCGGGAGGTAGATCTTTTGGACAACGCTTCTCTGGACAAGGATTTCTTACGAGCTTTGGCTATAGAACGTAAGGTAGTCCCTCACATCTAATATCTTCCAAATAGAACCCAGGCTGAAAACCCACCTCCTTCTCATCCTCAACCTTATCCTTCTTCCTCGTCGATGAACAAAAATGCAGTTTGGTGTAATTTTCACAATATCAACTCCCATAACTATGCCGATTGTTGAGCCATTAAAAATATATGCCCCCATCAGACATTGGTTGCAGATGTCACACCCACTGAGTTTTTCAAACAAACAGAAGTAATCTCTCTTACCAACCCCACAGAAGTCGACCCATCCCTCATTCTCATGACTACACCCAAACTGGGTCGCACTAATGTTCCCCTCTTTACACATAATTGTCAAATTAAACATGAACTCACCCCTCTCATTTTGGACAATGGAAGCCAAAAGAATCTAGTCCCCTAAGACTTATTCCAACATTTGCAAATTCCCACCACCTCCCACCCAGATCCATGTCAACTTGGATGGGTACAAAAGGGAGGACCTCGCATCACTATCGCCTGGTGTTGCGCCATAACTTTCTCCATTGGTCCCTTCCGTGACACTGTGGTCTGCAATGTTTCACCTTTATACTGTGTTAAACTCTTACAAGGTCTCCCATACCAACAAGACCAATAAGTTGTGTACCATGCCAAATCCCATCAGTATAATCTTTAGCATGAAGGACACACTTATGTGCTTACTTCAACACCTCACACTCCCCCCCCTTGTTGCATCCTAGGAAAGAAGAAACTAACCATGTAATTCACCACAAAGACATATCTCTATGTTTGGCCCGCCATGTTAAGCCCAAGAGCCTCACTAATATGACACCTCCCATTGTACTCCCTCTCCTACCATATTTTTCAAATGTCTCCTAGTCTCCCACAAGGCTCCCACCCCCTCGCGCCATTGCACACTCCATCAATCTCATTTGTGACGCATCATTTCCCAATGCACCATCATATCAACCTGTTCCCAATGACACTATAGAACTCAAATTAAAAATGGGTAAATTACTCGAATATGACCATTGTTAATCCTCCTCCCCCCCATGCGCCTCTCTAGATTTACTTCTTCCAAAGAAGGAGACTAATGAATATTGTTTCCTTATCGCTTACCATTCCCTCACCCTCTCCACAATTAAATATCGCTACCCCTTACCCTGCATTTCCTCTCAGTTTTCTATTGGAGCGATGCGTAAACATGGAGGTCACCCGGTGAATTACCACTCTGAGACCCTTTCTGCGGCCAAATTCCATTACAACAACTATGCCAAAGAATTCTACCTCCTTATGCAAGATTTGCAGAAGTAGCGCCCTTACAACAGGGCCACACACTCTTCCACTGACTTCTTACCTTTCGAGGTATGTCTTGGCTTTCAGTATCTGGTGCACATAGAGATGCCTCTCATTTTGACTACATCGGGATCAACACATCAACACCGAGAACAATAGGCTGAACAAAGTGGCATTCATAATTGATCACAAAAACACACTCCAATCACAACTGCCTTGCAAGTAACACCAGATCATGCCAAGCAACATCATGTTTCATACCTGGTCGGTAAACAATGCCAAACTCTAGTGATGGGCCAAGTGGATGACAGTCGAGACAGTGCAACGAAATTTCCCTCAGGTGGTGGAGGAAGCAGGGTTGCTTTCAGATCTAAACAGGAAGGAATTGGGCCACCAGGAAGGGTGTCCCCCTTCCTTGGCCAATTAGTAGAAACTTCTATTGTAATCTGATCTCGACAGTCTGAGAAGAAAGGCATTCTAAAAGAATGTACTATGTTAATTTATGATCTGTGTCAGTGCTAGTCAGTTTATATATTTGTAATAAATCCTTCTCTGGTATAGCAAGCAAGGCTGTGTCTAAATAAATGGTTAGTCAATTTGTGTCATTTCTTTGCCTCAGGAAACTTCTCTCACCAGTCTAAATGCACATAGAGTAGCAAAAAATAAAAGCAACAATTAATTTTGTAAGAAGTTGCCCTCCATTATTAAAGGGGTTGTTTTTCTCTAATACATTTGATGAAGTTCTTATGAATCTTCTCGTCTCTGTTTTTCTGTGTGTAATAATTTTCTATTGTGTGAGTGTTTGAGATCACTGTGCACCATAGGAACTGGTGCACCCTCTCTTTTGATCAAAATTTGAGTGTTGCATGGGTGTTTTTGTGAATGCAATGCACATTGGTTAAACTAGTGCTCCCTTCTCTATTCTCCCCTTCGTTTAGTTTGTTGTTGGGGCATTTTTGTGAGTAATGCAAATTGGAAAAAGGAAGGCACATCTCTCTCTCAGTGAAGTCGTTGGTATTGAAAGTGCCCTCCACAAAACTAGTGCACCCTCTATTAAATTGAGTCACCCTTGTTGAATGTGCCCTCTAGTCAAATTATTGAGAAGTACAAGGAAAGGTTCATGGTGCGAGGATTATCCCAGAAAGAAGGCATTGATTATGAGGAGACTTTTTCTCATGTAGCGAGATACACTTCCATTAGGAATGTGCTTGCGATAGCTGTAGTAATGAAATGGACGATAACCAGATGGACGTGAAGACAACTTTCCTGAATGGTGAGCTAGAAGAGGAAGTGTATGTGGAGCAACCACAAGGTTTTGAGACACATGATAGACAATTGCATGTTTATAGGATAAATAAATCCTTGTATAGTTTGAAGCAATCCCCTAGGGCTTGGTATGATAGAATGGATAACTTCATGATGAGTTTGGGATTTACCAAGAGTAAAGCAGATCCCAACCTTTACTACAAGGTTGAGGATGGAAGTCTAGTGATACTATTGCTATACGATGACTTGTTTTTAACAGAAGAATAGAAGCCCATCGTTGAGAGCAAAAGGAAAATTGCTGCATAATTTGAAATGAAATATCTAGGAATAATGCACTACTTCCTAGGTCTAGAGGTATGGCAAAGACAAGATGAGATTTTTCAAAACCAAGGAAAATATGCAGTAGATATTATGAAGAGGTTCAATATGATGGATTGCAAGGCCATGCCTATGCCCATGGTGACAAATATGAAGTTGCTAAATATACATCTTCAGAAACAATGGATGTCACTTTGTATAGACATATGATCGGATCATTGATGTATTTGAAAAACATGAGACCAGATATATATTTTGTGGTGAACACCTTCAGTCAATAGATGGTTGAGCTGAAAAATGTTCACATAGTTGTGGAAAAACACGTAATGAGGTACCTAAAGTGTACAATTGATTATGGTCTCAGATATGTCTCAGATCGGGAGATAAGCCTACATGGCTATGCTGATTCAGATTGGGCCAGTAGTGTAGTAGATCGTAAAAGTGCATCCAAGTGTTTCTTTAGTCTAGGATCAGCTATGATTGCATGGTTCAACAGGAAGCAAACCAGTGTGGCACTCAGTATGGTTGAAGCATAATATATTGCAGTGTGCTCTACTAGCAAAGAAGCAGTATGGCTTAGAAATTTTCTTACAGGGCTACTTGATCTCGAATTAGAGGCGACTTGCATCTTATGTGACAACTAGAGTTGTATGAAGTTTTCATAGAACCTTGTGTTTCATGACAAGTCAAAACACATTGAGATCAAATACCACTATGTCCAGGACATGGTACATAAGAGAGCAATAAATCTCCAATATATTTCCACTGACGAACATGTAGCAGATGTATTGACCAAGCCCCTGTCCAAAGTTAAGTTTGATTATTTTAGAGACAAGCTTGGAGTGGTCCAGAAAGACTTCTCCAGTAGTGAGAAGTGATTGTGTTCCCCAGTAGTGGGAAGTGATCCCCAATAGAGGGAAGTGATGATTTCCCCAGTACTGGAAGCTACCCCAGTGCAAGTTGGTACTCTAACGCAGGCTGGTATGCTACCCAAGAACAAGTTGGTACTCCAACACAGGTTGGTATGCTACTCCAATGCAGGCTGATATGCTACCCCAATGCAAGTTGGTACTCCAATGCAGGCTGGTACTCCAACATAGGCTAGTATGCTTACTGAGCATAGGTTGGTACTCCAATGCATGCTAGTATGCTACCCCAACGCATGTTGGTACTCCAATGCAAGATAGTATGCTACCCCAGCGTAGGTTGGTACTCCAACGTAGGCTGGTATGCTACCACAACGCATGTTGGTACTCCAATGTAGGTTGGTATGTTACTCCAGTACGAAAGGCTGGTGAAAGTGAAGAACTTCTTATGATATATAGATTCGTGAAAATCAACAAGACAATGGTCAATGTTTACATACATGCATAAGCATATTGTTCTTGAAGAATACCTTCCTAGCTAAGAGGGAGTGTTCAAGAATGTGTAGCTGCGAAATATATTCTCCTATTGTATTTGATCATGCAAAAACCTTAAAATAATATTATTATGTTGTAATTGTAAATTCACCCCCATTGTGGCCTTTATTGTAAAATAAAGTCAAATTGTCAAGTCGGCCCCTATTGTGGCCAATGTAAAATGTAATTAACTGACAATTGTCAAGTCGGCCCTAGTAGTTAAAAGAGAAAGTCATTTGTGTATAAATAGAGGGGCTAGACACCTCATTTACTCACTAATCTCACTCAAGCACAAGAGAGAGAAAAGGTGCACAAGTTTTGGAGAGAGAGGGAGACACAACAAAGAACTATCTGTTTTCTGTCTTGGCATTGTTCTTGGTTGAGGAATTTGTGTAGAAGAAGTTGTTGGGTTTTCTTTCCCTAGAGGGTTTCCAAGGATAATCCTTATGTCTATCTTGTTTCTGTAATTGTCTCTCTTTCAATGATCTTGTATATGTAGTGAATGTGCTAAATAATCATAATAAGAAAAGATAAATTGTAATTGTTAGTTGTATAAGTAAATTTTCAACAAAATATTGACACTTGGCTATCATCCCAATTGTTAAACACTTTATGTCTTGACTGGGCATCAAAGGGAAACCTAGAGGAGGCAGGTGTGGGGGGGTATTGTATGGATCCGGAGGACACAAAGTTTTCAATTTCTATTGGAATATAGGAATCACCACCAACAATAGGGAAGATGCCTATGCTATGTACCAAGGCATTCAATTAGTCAAACAATGACACATTTATAGATTCAATATAATTGGTGATTCTAAAAATTTGATTAGAATCTTTGTTTTCAACTCCATGCCAAAGGATTCTCAGTTAAAGAAACCAGTGGACTATATTCGACTCTCAATCATAAATCTTCAGGTGAACTTCTTCCATGTGGTCAGACAATTCAACACTGCAACAAACATAATGATAAGCATGGCCATAGGAAAGCCCCAAGTTCTTATGAGGGATGGAGAACTGGTGCTCCACCTCTCCCCCCCGTGATCATATGAATAAGCCCCAAATTTTACAACACCCCCCCACTCTTGTGACCAAAGGTATACATTGTCATATTGGCACCCATTACACGTGCCCTCAAGCTGGATGCATGGGCAAGGGAATAACCTTCTCGACATGCAATGGCCTTCGTGGAGCGGGTTAAATTCGCAAGCAAAGGAAATTAAATCATCCACAAGGTGGATATCTCGTTTGCATGTGGTGTATCACGTCTAGTACCTCTGCAGGTGCATGCCAATGGATCTAGACTTTCCAATTCTAGCTTCAATTCGTGGAATTGCACGGACATTGTAGTTGGAGCATGTCATTATGTTAATAGACTTTAGCTGGAGCATGAAGAAGGTGAAAGGGTGTGAGCGAGCCTAGAAAACTAATCTCCAGGTACAATCCATTTTTTTTTGTGATTGTGGCAGATTGCATACTCCAGGTTCAGTCATGATGAACAATGAAGGTGACATGAAAAATAAAAAGGTGAACAAGGGTGTACATTCATCATCACTCTGGACTGGTTCACCTCCGGTAAAGTTCGTGATTATATTAACGTCCAACACTTCCTCCCGCTACAACACCATGTTAATCTGGGGGTCTAGACCTTTCATCCCCAGGTCGTCCCTCAATTCGACTCAAGCAATCTACGTGAGTGAGAAAATTGTCCCGTTGAGCAAAGTCATGGACTCATAAGCTCCTGGGAAACGTATGGACGGTGAAATGGAGATCAACGACTCAGAAAACCTCTAGAAAATGTTTATCAGACTTTGTGCTCTAAATTCAATTGTATATTATGCGATGGAAACTTTGGGTCAACATCAAACCTTAATTGGGCAGCTCCATGACAAATTTGACACATTAAGAAGTCATAATGAGGACCTTCAAAGGAGACCAGAGCAAAGAGAGGAAACTAGAGCCCAACAACCATCAACAGACAACGCCCAAATTGCCTCTAAAGCATAAATAGCTCCAATTCTTAATCTCAACGACCTTCTGGATGAAGAACAGAGCAAGTAGGGCCCTGACCTACAAAATGGATCTAGTAGAAGACTCAAAATATTTTTGATTAATTATTTTTTGCCTCTGTATATCTATTTTTGGTATCTAATACCAATTATACACAGTTCATAGCCGTTGTAGTTTTAGAATTTGGAACAATTTGATGAAAAAATTAGATTTTTGTTGGGAATTAGGCTTAGTACAATCATTTTTGGATAGCTTTGTAACTATGAATCTCATCCTTTGTATCTCAGTGGTCTTGACCATGCTTTTTTAATAGAAAAATTTACCAGTTCTTGTAAAAAAAAATAGTAAGAATTAAATCCACAAACTTGTAAAGGTAAATTTTAGCTAAGCAATTAGGATAGGAGGAATCTAGTCAACCAAAATCATTTAGCAATTGTACTTAAATCCCTCTACATAAAACCATACCTTATAAAAACAAATCAACCCACAAAAACAAACATGTCACTACAAAAACTGAACTTAATACAAATGATAATAACCTCTTATTTTGATCCCCCAAACTAAAACTCGATTGACTTATTTTCTTATCTTCATTGTATTGAATGTGTCATTATGGATGTGTTGAATAAGTCTATGGGGAGTCAACAAAAAAAAAAGCATTAATGTCAAGGATAGCAAAATTCCACATGGGGTGGGGGCTAGAAAACAAAAAAATATCCAACTCAACCCCATGTGCTTCCTCCCCACCACAAAATAATTCACTGACCCTCATAAGGCACATGCCTTACCCCCTAAGTTCTAAGCCAACCCATAAAAACATTTAACCCTCTTCACTAGCTCTTTGGTGGATATGACCCCACCATTTACCAATTGGCACCTAGTTATGATTTCTCTACAGTTTCACATGAGTGGACACCATGATCGACTCGTGGTCAAATTTCCCTTCATGTGATGGCATGCCACTTCTTATGACACAATGATTATCCTTCTAATCCATTAATTTAGAGTTTATCGTGGGGCCAAACCGCACATTATCGTTATCTTTATATTTAACAAAGATATAATTATGAGTAGCACAAGAAACGAAAGGGGACAAGTCATGAAACTTCCTCTACAATTAGAGATTAAATAACACACATAAGTAAGTGGGGTGACATGTTATTAGTATTCAAATAACTACATTGATGATGTTGCCCCCATAACATTAAGAATTAATGCAAATTAATATTTTAACATTAAAATTTAATTTAATCCCCTCTCTCCCTCTCCCTCTCCCTCTCCCTCTCCCTCTCCCTCTTTCTCTTTCTCTTTCTCTTTCTCTTTCTCTTTCTCTTTATTCAAAATTTTATTATCTTTGAAATTATAGATCGGTGAGAAATTCAACTATTGATAAGTAAATTGGTAGGAGATTTGGCTATTGATAAATAGATCGATGATCAATGGGAGATTACTATTAGGTTTGGTTCTTAATTCACCTCCATAATACTTTAATCAAAGTGATATGTTGCAGCACTTCGACCCCCCTCTAACCAACAAATGAAAAAGTGAATGATAAAAAATCATAAATTAATAGAGTTATATGTGGAATACTCTTCTATCTCGGAGTTAGATGACTTTTTTTTTCCATGTGTGTAGATGCACTGTCAATTCTTGAAATTGTCATATGTAGTGGTTAAGCCTTCTATTCATGTGGACACATGCTACTTCACTGTAAACTGTCATGAAATCCTATGATGTAAGTACTTTAAAAGTAACGGTGCTTAATAGGTCCACCACTTCTTCTTTTGAAGTAAGGTTCATCTTATGGCCTTCCTTTAAAGTAAACTATTCATTGCTTAAAAGTATGGTACTATAAAGGTTTACCTAAATAGATTCCAACACCTTACAGTGAAATGCATTGAAATAAATTTGTGTTTTTTTTTTCATGTGGTAGAAAATGGTCTATTAAATGATAAAAATTTTGATCGAGTTAAACTTTTTATTTTTCCAAGTAGAGGTTATTTTTTATTTATTTATATATTTTCAATTTACCTATATAAAGTGTCATCTTTTATAAATAATATATTTTTGAACAATATTTTAAGAGATATAGTTTTTAAATTTCTGGTATATAAATTATTTTGAGTCAAAATTATTTTTTTAATAGTATTTTGAGAAATATAGTTTTTTTTTTTAATTTGTTGTATATTAAGTATTTTTAGAGAACATGGGGTGATTGAGTATTTTTGAAATATTGGGTGTTCAACAACAAAAACATTTTATAGACCCATTTAAGGGCACAACATATCACTTACCAATAATTGAACTTGGGTGGGGAGGGTAACAATCATTTCTCCCAATCACCCAAGCTACATCCAATGAACTTTAATATACATACACTTGATAAGTGAAACTATTCATATCTAATTTAGAACTACTAAATTATCAATTAACTTATCATTCTACTAAATTCTCATTTTTATCAAATATCATATAAGAGTAAGTTAAAAAGTGGATGAACTCAATTGCTCATTTTTATGTAGAAATTCTTTTTCAAATCTTGTTGGAATATTGCTAAAAGTTATAGTTCCGAATTTTGACCATGAAGCTTTGCTCTCAAGATTTTTAACTCATTTTATAAAAGACCCAAATAGTTAAAATTTAAAAAGAAAAATAAATATATTAAGAAAGAACTTTGCTTTGCTAAAAAAAAATAAACTTATAATTTTTTTTTAATTTATCAACTTTTTAAACTCATTTCTACCATATAATACAATAAATACTAAACAAATTACTAACTTTATAACCAAATAATTATTAATAAATAATACTTATAAAAATGTCATAATAAAAAAAAGGAATATTTAATATTTTCTACCATTAATCCTAAATAAAATATCACATAAATTTATGTTTGAATGGTAAAAACCTCTCTATATATAATTAAGTAAAAGTGTATATCATGATTATTATTTAAATAATTAAGTAAAGTATACATTAATGATTAGTTATGATTTACTTGTTTCTCTCGAAAAAGAGAGATGAACTAAAACATACAAATTTAAATAATTAAACAAAAATATATTGTGATGATTAGTTATGGTCTACTTAATCAGAAAAAGAAAGATTACCTATTTTATTTTACAACTATCATATATTAAATCATTGTTAGATTGGTTGGTTCATGATATAATAAATTGATTAAATTGACTTTTTAATTATTTCTCTAATATATTAAATCATTGTTAGATTGGTTGGTTCATGATATAATAAATTGATTAAGTTGACTTTTTAATTATTTCTCTAATTTTATTAGAGAATCTCAAAACCACTATATATAATTTTTTCAAAATAATCAATGGAACCTTCATGGAAGGTTCTTTTAGAAGACAATCATGATTCCATTAAAAAGGATGTAACATTACATGCAATATGTGGGAATTTTGTGAAAAAGACCTTTAACAAATCTGAGAGGAAGCATTACCATTAACACTTTTAAAAAAAAGTTTAAACAGTGTATTTTACCAAAAGCAGACCCACCTAAAGGTCTTATGTTAGTATGAAACAAAATTGTACTATTTGAGGTGGGCATTCAAATCACTTTGATGGTAGATGTCATCAATCAAAATAAGTGAGTGAAAAATGGGACAATAAGCAGATTTTTTAATTATTGATTTTAAGATTTAACAATAACAATTTCACTTTGAATTGAGGGCATGTTACTTTTCTCAACAACAAATAGAATATGTAATTTTCACTTTGAATTGAGGGCATGCTGCTTTTCTCAACAACAAATAGAATATGTAAATATGTGGTGGGTCTTTTATAGATTTTGGTAATAAATAAAGTTTGATAGATTGGGAATAGGATTTAGTAATAAAGAAAATTCTACAAATTAAAAATAAAAAATAAATATTAAGTAATTTAACTTCAATTGATCATTAATTCTCAAACCTTTTCATGTTTTTATTTCATATTATTTCCCAAATCATCAATAATATAATTATTAATATTATATCATCAACAATATAATTATTTATTTATTAATATTATATCATTAATAATATAGTTATTTATATTATATTGAAAATCATTAATAATATAATTATTTATATTATATTGAAAATTTTCACAATTAAACATATTTGCTATATTGTTATAGCAGTTTTAAATTTATTGAATACGATTTTTTTACCAAATCTAGTCTTCATTTTTAACATAATATGTAATATGTCTCATTTAAATTACATTATCTCAAAAATATTTCATAAAATAAACCATGAATTATCATAACAAGTATAATGAATACTTCAATTTTCCATTCCATATTCTTATGTTTAATTATAAAACTCTTTTCACAACTTTAATAATCATCACTTTTGTGATAAGACTATCATTCTAAATATAAAGAGATTTTTGTTTGTAATGCTTCTGGTTTATCATTCTAAAAAAATAAAGAGGCTTTTGTTCGTAATTGGCCCCAATAGTGGGCCACTGCAATATTCATATCATACATCATCTCATGTTCTCTTATAGTATGGTTGTTCATCTTCTCTTATAGTATGGTTGTTTCAGATATGTGTACTGATTTAAAAGTTTTAAAGACTCACAAATACTTATAACTTTTTGTATTTTTTTATATAGTTATTATTAGTTTTATTTGCTTAAAATATACATCAGTATGTCAAAATTTGAAGGCTGCATATGCAAAAGCACATGTAAACTGAATATTTGGAAAAGTTTGGAGGCTGCACATGCATACTGATATTTGGGAAAGATGACAAAACTTCTAACAAAGCATTAAACATAAGTTTGACAAATGCTGTATGTAAATTCAGGTGTTATTTAAAAATTGAATTTTCTATTGTAAATATGTAAACCATTCCTCTTCACACTACCCCTTTAGTGCCATTCCTCTTTACACTACCTCTTTAATGGCCATTGCAAACATTATTTAAGGAAACAATTATTATCAATGCATTTAGAAAAGGGGTTTGAAAAATGATATGTTTTTTTAATTGAGTGGTTGGCATTCCTATGACTTAACTT
>ML831976.1:68252-79406 GCA_009831015.1 Picea engelmannii | reverse complement strand
GGGGGGGGGGGGTGTCAGGTGTTGAAGTAAGCACATAGGTGTGTCCTTCATGCTAAAGATTGTACTGATGGGATTTGGCATGGTACACAACTTATTGGTCTTGTTGGTATGGGAGACCTTGTAAGAGTTCAACATAGTACAAAGGTGAAACATCGCAGACCACGGTGTCACGGAAGGGGCCAATGGTGAAAGTTATGGCACAACACCAGGCGATAGTGATGTGAGGTCCTCCCTTTTGTACCCATCCAAGTTGACATGGATCCGGGTGGGAGGTGGTGGGAATTTGCAAATGTTGGAATAAGTCTTAGGGGACTAGATTCTTTTGGCTTCCATTGTCCAAAATGAGAGGGGTGAGTTCATGTTTAATTTGACAATTATGTGTAAAGAGGGGACCGTTAGTGCGACCCGGTTCGGGCGTAGTCATGAGAATGAGGGATGGGTCGAATTCGGTGGGGTTGGTAAGAGAGATTACTTTTGTTTGTTAGAGAAACTCAGTGGGTGTGACATCTGCAACCAAGATCTGATGGGGACATATATTTTTAATGGCTCAACAGTCGGCAGAGTTATGGGAGTTGATATTGTGAAAATTACACCAAACTGCATTTTTGTTCGTCGACGAGGAAGAAGGATAAGGTTGAGGATAAGAAGGAGGTGGGTTGTCAGCCTGGGTTCTATTTGGAAGATATTAGATGTGAGGGACTACCTTACGTTCTACAACCAAAGCTCGTAAGAAATCCTTGTCCAGAGAAGCGTTGTCCAAAAGATCTACCTCCTGCTGGAGAGGTAACAAGAGACCATAATTAAACTTAATTATTAATACCTCGTCTGGCTTGTTGATATGGAGATGGATGCATGATTTGAAGAAGATTTCAATGTATCCTTGAACTAACTGAATGGAAAGCTGACGTAGTGCAACTATTTGGTGAGTAGATTCTGAAGATAGCTTAGAGGATAGAAGTGTTCCTGCAATGCATGACAAAATGCATCCCGAGAATCAATATGGTCATTTGTCGAAGAAGTAGGTGTACTGAGCTCCACGATCAAATCAAATCTTTCCAATTGTGCATCCCACCAAGTTTGTGTTATTCCTTCGAGCTGGAGGTTGGATATCTGCAATTTGGTGGATTCTTCCATTTTGGGGGAAGTCTTGAAGTATGTGGAGAGGCTACAGATCTAGGAATCGACCATCTCACCATTCATTTGTCCAATGAACTTGGGTAACTAAAAATGGGTGTCCAACTGCATGGTCGTTGGAGTCTGACATTGTTGGAGTTGAATTAGTTCATGGAGATCCAATGCCAATTCTTCAACGAGAGTTGATGTGGTTGCGCTAGATTCCTTGTTGAGGAAAATATATGAAATGATCTTACTCAATCATTTTCAGATATTGCTTGGCTAAATCAATATATATGGGAATATCACCCTATGTTTATAGCCATCAAAACTTGTATCCTAATTTACAAGTATTGATTACAAGTGCTTAGGCTAGGTTTTTTTGTAAATGAAAGCTTGCTGAAAAATTCATTATTTAGGTAATTTTCTGAATATAACAAATGCTGAAATAAATATAGAGACAGAAGTAAAGACACTAAGCCAATAATCAAAACAGATGAGACATAAAGCAATCATTTATTTCAGTCCAATTTGTTAAAGAATCGTTCTCTTTACAAAATTCCCTGAGGATATTTTGGACCAAAGTCAAACTTAGATGTCCCTGATGAATCATACAAAAGGACTTCTGACATAAGGTAAAAAAAAACTGAACTTTAAAAGCTGGATCAACTTGCCACGGATTGTTGCCAACTCAACCCTGCACAATAGCCTTTGTCAATCATGAAATCTAATTCACAAACAAACAAGTCTACACAGACTATCAAAGATAGAGCAACACCTCTGAAAAACAAGTGTTTGAATGATGTAATTCAGCCCTGAATCTTGTTGTCTACAATAGGGCCTTGCTATCATAAAATAGAATCAGGCTTCCAATGAATTAAAGAATGAATGAAAAATGAATTATCTCAACAAAAACTCAAAGAGCAGACCTTAAGATGTTTCTCCTTATATTCCCCTCTTGTTCCTCCTTTTCCTTTTCCTTTTAATCAATTTGAATTAGTTGAAGTAGTTGAACTACTTCTTTAGTTAGGTTAACTAAAACTCAACCAAATTTTTAGTTAAGGGGGAAATGTAATAAAATCATAATAAGGGTTTTTAATAAATAATAACTAGTAGGTGGGACCCCTTGTGACTCCCTTTAGTTCTTTAACAATCATAACACAACTAGTTAATAAAAAAAACATCCCTCCTTGTGACTCCCGTCATCACTTTCATATTTTGACAATTTATATCAATGATAATTGAAATTATTTCCAAAAATATATTACCATATATCCAAAATACACTGTGTTGTCTAAAATTTCAGAAGTCAATTGTTCTCAACAATCAACAAATAAAAACACTTAAAATCCATATTTGCCACTCTGGGAGGCAATCTTTCCCTTGTTGTTGTTGTCACCCTTTGATCTCTCTGAATTTTCCTTAGGCTGTGTGGAGCCTTTAGGCCTAATCTCACTGATCACATGAGAGAAATCATCTCTCAAATGCATTCAGGAGGATAGGGATTTGGTAGAGTCATTTGAGGGTGAGGAGGGGGAAACAACGAATTTTCCTTTGTCAGGAGCATGGTGGGCCTCAATTTTTAACCTTTTGCTTGCATGGGAAGACTGTACTAGCGAGTGAACAGGGGCATCTTGAAAAATTTGATTAATAGCTGGAGGAGCAGGTAGGGATAAGTTAGGCCAACCACGATGTTGGGATAATGTTGGGTGGACAATCTCTTGCCATCCGTCGTTTTCAAGGACTTCGAGTTGTAGTGAGACATGCGGAGGCACTGGGATACCAGGGACCAATGGGGATTGGAAGGGAGGTCTTTCAAGCCTAGGTTTGACCACTCCATGCCCAATCCAGTTAAAAAATCCAGCTTAAAATAGTTGGCCTAACTCTTGTGAGTCTACATCAAAGTGTATAGAGAACCTTGGCCTTCTAGGGCCCCTGATCCAATTTCCTCTTCCTCGGTTACCCCGACCATGGCTACCTCTGCTGAAAAAGCTCATTCATGTATGCATTATTGATTATCAAATGGTTTCTTCAACAACCATACATGATAACTCTTTTAACTATGAAATAAAATTTGGCTCAGCAACATATCAGACTCATGAAATCCAATCCATACAAATCGTTTAATAGTTGTCGATGACCAGGGGGTGAACAAGGGTTCTGGGATATGTGAGGGGTTGTATTGAGAAAAAAATGTTTAAAATGAGGGGGAAAAGATCATGATTATTGCTCATAACATCAAACAATCAACTGTGTCATAAATCAAATGAATATATTACTGTAACTCATCCATGTGATCCTTTAACTGTCACAATACATAATTTATCTTAACTATAATTAAATTTTAGGAACAGGGAGTGGATTGTGAATATGAGAAGGTGAGGGGATTGTAATGTTGGAAAAGTGAAATAATGGTAGGGAAAAGAGTGAATAATGTTCATAAAATCAATTAAGTAATCCATCAAACAGTTTTGTATTCAATGCAAATGATCCAATAGCAATTAAACAATTATTGCGTGTTAAAACTTGTTCACTGTCCCACATCCAATTTCTAAAAACATTCTAATTAATACAATGTATAATCATACTCAGAATCATTATGCCTTTCACCCATCTTGTTAAAAGAATCATGTTTCTTTTCATTTTCTTCCCTTTTATATTTAAAATACAATCCCAAGGAACACACAGTCATATTGCTTCAATTCTGTTTAGCATATAAAAATATCAACCATTGCCCATAATTCATAAATCCCCAAATCAAACATAGACACAGGTTTTCCTAAGTTGAACAGACTCTTTTAAAACATGCCTGATTCCATTCCTTTGACAATATTAACAATTAATTTGCAATGAAACCATACTACAAAAATCATGTGCTTCATCTATGATGGTGCAGTAAAACAAAACGATGTACGATGTGTCCATAAACCATACACAGTAAACAAACAGGTCTCAGTCATCAATTTTCCAACTTGTAATGATCCCGATCGGGACAATTTAAACACACAACAATCATAGACCAACGCATAACTAAAAGAAGCATCCCGGTGACTATACATTACCATTTATTCCCAATCAACCAATCCAATAAAAAAAACGAGTTGGGTTATCGATTCAACTGTCACAACAAAAGGAGGCAACGAATGTATACCAATTCTCATTTACAATTTACAACTTTCCAACAACTCGATCAAATAGAGATAAGACAAATATCAAAGCTACTGTCAAAACCACTTAACCAATTTATGACAGTCAACAAGATACCCGACAAGAGTACGACTGGTTGGGGTTATCCAAATCGGGCTCTGCAACCATGAACATAAGACATAATCAAGGGTTCACTCGGTCACAAAAACACAAAGAGACTGGAGGTCGGCCATATCAATAGTAGGTGGGAACCTCTGAAACAAGCATGGTGGAATCACAAGCTTTTATAACTCTTATCTTATAAAATAGTGTGACAGTTCAACACCAGGTAGGGTGGCAACGATGCATAGGAGTAGAGATTGCTCACTGGATAGTAATCAATACCAAGAACATATAGAGGCATAACCCTCGCGCTTTTCCCAATAGCTGAAACGATTTATAAAATTGCCAATGGAAATGTAGACCCCAGGTAACATAATGCATACTTCTTGGCATAATGCCCCCCCATAACCAACTGTGTTGATGCCAATACCACAAAATAAACCCATGACCAAGTGAAAATCCCACGAGCATGGCTCTGGAGGATGCACAGTGACCAAAAGGAGTTCGAAACATACACAACAATGCCATAACAACTTAAAACAACGGGGTATGGTTACCATTAATTGGGAGGAGGCGGCCAACAAGGATAAATAGAGATAAACCCTCCAAAAAAATACCCATAACTACTTAAAACATTAGTGAGCCATCACGGTTTCCACCACACAGAGCCGCCAACAAAATCACAAATTCAACCATCAATTTTTCCATTTGCAAACAAATAACCACACAGTCATTCTAGAGAAAATACACACACATTTACACAGTGGCCAATCTCAGGAAAAAAAAAACCAACACATTACCGAGCCAACATTCATTACATACACAAAGCGAATTCATGGATGGGCAAAAACAACCATACCTGTAACCAATGGCTTTAAAAATGCGAGTTGGTCGAGCAGTTCCTTCCACGCCTGAATCTCGGAGCTTAACCACAACAAAACCAAATGAACAATAACCATGCTAGGGTGACGACCCAGTGGGAGAAGTATGGAGTGGCATGAATTTACTGCACGTCACTTCCATCCTCCACTCCATTCAATTTCGCAGTACACGACAACCAGCCAAAATAATACCATTAACATCGTGCCATTAATTCTATGCATCGAAACTTGCACATATTGCTTGCCAATTGCGCCACCCGAATCTAGATTAACCATTGCCAAAACCATACTATAACATATATCAAATGTGCCCAATATAACTCAAATATAATTCGTATAGTCACTAACATTTCTATTTAGGACTAACACTAATTCCTTTTTTCTCATAGTATAGCATAGTATTGTATAGTTCCATTTCTTGGATTTTTTTTTATAAGTTCCTTTCCATTGCTCTTGTTTCTTGTTGTTACTAACATGTGCCTTGTGCAGGTGTGATAGGTCATGAATCATGGCGACTATATCAAATGTAACAACAGTAAATATAAGTCATTCATAACATGGAATTTAGAGCTTAGAATAACGGAATTAACACATAAAATGCATTATCCATATGACATTATGTCGCAAACGAAACCAAAACTTCATCATCAATCACGTATAATCCTGTAAGCAACATAAAAAAAACAACATAAAATGTGTGATAAGACTATCTCTAAACCTCCAGTCTACAAGGGGGTCCCACCTACTAGTATTATATATCATTAGCATAGTTTAAATAATAGGCTTTAGCAATACTTTGCGGACAAAATCCTCGTTGTGATTTTAATCGTCAACAAACTGGCGAATCCACAGGGAAATCTGTTTCCAACATATTAAGAACTCAGAATGCATGATTTTGCAGACCAAGAACATCGAATCAAGAAGGTATAACCAGAATGATTATGCAATAGGGGGAAGTGAGCGGATTAAATGGAAAAATGACCAGGAATTTGGGAATAACTCATGAAAAATGTTAAGTATGAGGGGGGTTATCCCTGTATGCATAATCATTCAACCGGAATTTTCTCTTGACTTCAAGGAGAAAAAATTATGAACTTGCTCTTTTAATTCTTAAATGGATGAAGAAATGGAAAACATAAGCGAGAGATAACCAATTTCTTTGTAAGACAATAGTGAAAGTAGATAACAAATTTAATTATGCTTTCAGGGGGAACATCGTAACAGATGTGTAAGCTTGATTTTTATTGACTAACAATACCTTGCAGGAGTGTCACTATGGCAGAATTGATCCAACATCTTATTCTTGACCAAAATTAAACTAAAATATGAAAAGAAATAAAATTCATGACATAAATGGGACTGCAAAATTTAAAACAACAGAAATAAAATCACAGAATTGCAAAAGCAGTAGGAAGCTATTAAAAGGATAGCAGAATTTAAACTATTGTGAAAGAAGAATCATAAAGCAATGGTGAAAATGAAAACATAACTAGACTACTAATATACAAAAAATCCAAACAACGTTAAAACCTTTCAAGTTGGTTCCATGTAGTGTTTTAAGTGAGAACCGTTAGTGCTGTAGGAAAACAATCGCTCCTATAAATATTTTAGGATGTAAGAGTTAGTACCCAGGACAAAAGCGATCTTGAAAGGACCTAGCCATAATTCTTGAAACTTTGAGATAACTGATAGCCCTTTAAAGTACATGATTAGATCATCAAGATAGACATGAATAATCTTATCGATCAAATCGTCGAAAGTTACTTGCATAGGTTTTTTAAAAGTGGTACTCACATCAAATAATCTAGAAGGCATATGTTCATAAGAAAAGGTACCCCAACGAGTAATAAAGGTGGTTTTATATTTATCTTCCCTTTTTACCTTGATTTGATTGTAACCGAAAAAACCGTCAAGTAAGGACATCATCTGTGACCCTACAAATTGCTGCAAAATCATTTCCATGTTAGGGAGAGGAAAGTAATATTTTATACTAGCCCGATTTAATGCACTAAAATAAACGCATAATCTGATCTGACCAGTTGTTTTTCGAACAAGAACCAAATTGGAAACCCATTCAGAATATTTGACCCGAAATATGATTCCAACTTTCAAGAGTTTTTCCAACTCCTTTCGAATAGTTGCTTCCATTGAAGGGTTGATAGGTCTTTGGTTTTGCCTAACTGGTTTTATGCCTTCCTTGATGGGAATGGCATGTTGTATAAGTGTAACAACCTCCTTCATTACGACGATGACTCTTTAACATGAATTTTTTTTTTGTGCTAAGGTGTGTGCGTGTGTAGAAGTAACAGACACACTTGACTCTACGTCGCCACCTGACAACCAATGAGACGCAACCGTGAAAATTACCACAAGAAGCCAAGGGCGCACATCAAGTAGCTGCAAGCAATGAACGACCAAAGACATAAGGCGCACACAAATACTGCAACAATAACGACCAAGGACATAAGGTGCACACAAGTACTGCATCAATAACGACCAATTGGGTTATGCACGGTACAACACAGAGGGAAGAATCCATAGTAGTAGGTCTTACTATTTCTGCACAGGAAAGCAGGGCGTTTAATCTTAGTTCTCTGCTCCGGAGAGAGAGAAGGTCAGATAGGCTCCTGGCCGATTGCTCAGGAAGAAACTAGTAATCCCCTCAGGTGTGTCGCAAGAGTGGAAACCCTGCCTTTAAAGGGCCTGAGACTCTTGATACGGCACTGGATTCCTTACACGGAATAATCACACACAGACAAATCTCCTAGGGCTACCTGGGGGGTCTACATCCCGCCCAACACAAGCATACCAAGAAAAACGCTAACTCAAACCACAAGACAATCGCTACGCGATCATCTCCGACACACATCACAAGAATTCCATGGTGCAAGAAATTTGGTTATGAAATCTGTCATGAAACGACCTAAGTGTGAGTGGAAGGAAAACGACTTTATTTCAACCAGATGCAAGGGTAGCCTTCTACTTTACTTCAAGGCGCCATTCGTATCAACAACATAAATATTCAATTAAGCCATTCGGAATTTCACTAAGGTTAAACATAAATGACATCACTAGTAGGCCAACTAAAATGACTATAACA
The DNA here is from genome assembly GCA_009831015.1 of Picea engelmannii. NCBI lineage: Eukaryota > Viridiplantae > Streptophyta > Pinopsida > Pinales > Pinaceae > Picea > Picea engelmannii. The sequence continues at coordinate 71,063 of ML831976.1, read as the reverse complement.
ACTATACAAGAATTACTAATTGACCCTCATTTTTAGCCCTGTCCTGAGGATATGTGATACTAAATTACAATAATGAATTAGAAGTACAAAAATAATTATACAATTATTAAATTTAATTAAATCCTTTGTGTTTAAATTTAGTTGAATATTTCTTGCTATTCATGTATAAGAAAATAATTGAATATGCCATTGCCATACTATGGAAATATTTACTTCATGTAAAATAATTGAAGATCCCAAATTTTACCATTCACTCATTAACTTATCAACATAACTATTTTCATTGAATGATCAAAGGGTATAAACAATTATAAGTTGTACACAATTTCAAGTAAAGTAGTGCCCAATAGGGATTACTACTTGATGTTGACTCCACCACCAAATACTAAAGCATAAAAATCCTCCATTTTATATTACAATGATAAGGCAAAAGTAATCACAACAGTACAGTGATATTCATCCGTATTAAACTTTACATTTTTAATTAGTATCATAAGCATTCCATCTACCATTTACCATAACAAATTGGGAATTATAGTAACTTTACCATATTACCAACATCATTAACTTTTCTACCATCGTAACCTTGCCATTAAAATAACATTAATTCCACCTTCCCTATAGGCTAACACTTAATCATTACCTGGCTTATGTTGCCATAACGCTGCCCTAAAACTATCAACATCATGCTTGGATTGAAATAAATTTGCAATAGAAAAATCGACACGTGCCTTCCTGTATCTATCACAACCCTTACATTGATTCAGGAGTAGGAATATGACTATCGGGAAATGGGAAAAACGTTTGGTCTTTTCAAAATCTAATTATGAGTTCCTTTGTGCATGTTAAACCGATTATGAAAATTCAATCAGTGAAACGTTGATACAGTTTCTTTGTCCGATGATAGGAGTAATGGTATATTGTCATGGATGCTTGAATTCGGACCATGAATCTGATACATAAAGAAGTTGTTTGTACAGTGAACAATGGCTACAGCAAATACAATATCGTATCGATAAGCATTCTTCAAACTAAGTCGTGCAGGATCTAAGAGCATAACATTACTGTTTTTTAATGTTATTATAAAGTTCTTTATATGTTCTGAAAGGGCCCGAGCTATAATTCCTGTCTACATGACCGACTTCTGACCTAGAGGAGCCTTTTCCATTAAGGCGACATTTAGTACTGAATCTAAAAGTTAACCTGAAATATACCAGGGGCAGCTTTGGGGGGGCACACCAGATGGAAAGGGCACCAGAGGCGCGTAGGCCAGAACCACGCCTCACAGAGGCAACCATCAATGGCGCTAACTTGTACATGTCGTTATAACCATTTTTTTTGAACAACATAAAATAAATTAACTTTTACCTATCGATGTAAACCATTTTTCTTGAATAACCTAAAATAATAATTTGTCTGAGTCAATATTAAATCTTAATCAATATGAAGACTTTATTAACCCATGCCATGAACCTATAAAAAGCCTTCGTTCCATCCAAAAATTAGATGCCATTATCTCTCTGGAGTCTTGAGCCTAACCTAAACAAAAGACAGTCGGCATCAATGAACCATAATCCATTTGGAAAACAACCGCCGAATTGCGTTGGACACTGTGTAGAGCCTTTAGTAAATGAAGGAATCTCATATTTTCAATCTTAGAAATTCTGTATTCTAAAAAAAAAATCGATGTTCACTTTTAACTAATAACCTGAAATCTTTAACACATGAATATACATTACAAGCTAGAAAATACATTAAATATATTTGGTAAATGACGGGTTGTTGCGAATAGGGTAAATGAGTCGATGGATGCGAGAATCAGTGATATTGAAATATTTACTGAGGAATACCTTTCGTTCCCCTCCCTAATGCAACAGCATGGGACCAACTACTTTTCACATAATTAGTGTGCACGCTTATAAAATCTCACAACTCCACAGTTATTGCAGAATGTCAAACAAATACCAGGAGCGCCCACCGTCAACGAAAACGCCAGAAATAAAATATAAAAAGCCCCAGTCACAACGAAAATGCCCACCAAGAAGTAATATACCACAACAAAATGCAAAAACCTCCATGGCAAGGTAAAAATGAAATGACGGTAAGTTAAATAACGAATGCCCACAGTAAAAGGTAAAAACACCCCAATGAAGTAAATACATGCCCGGCAGAAAAATCATTGCCCACAGTAGATTTCAACGCCCAAAAATCAACGCCCAGGGACCCGAATACAATAACCACAAACCCAAAGCAAACTTACCAGAAACCCTAAAAATGTACTAATTATAAAAACACAATAACCATAAACTGCCCTGCTAACATTTTTACAGCATAAAAAGGGGTCGATTCCTGAGGTTCATTGCAACCATTCTAAACTAATCTTTATCACAAACTTAAAGCATTCACACATGCAGATAACTTTGGGACTTTAAGCACCAGGCAGACTCATTGACTCACATATGTAAATTTTGGATTAAAGAACAAAACTAACTTTCCAGAAATCAATTTAGGCATATACCAAAATTTCAGTCTTAACATTACGTATGATTACAGCCATCTAAATTTTCATACGCAAACACAGACTATCATTCAATCAAATAAAAACATACCTTGGCCTGTTCGCCCGCTCCGGATGGCGTCCGCGTGCTTCTTGATGCTCCCACTTATCGACCGTAGAGACTACACCGGTACCTCCCAGTCAAACGCTAGGGGTACTCTGCTTCCCCCTCAGCCCCCCAAGCCACAAAGGGGCCACACAAAATACAAACAGTAACCTAACTTCTTAGCCCGCCTCCAAGGCTGAGCTACCAC